>PVIA01004237.1:0-144163 GCA_004024845.1 Tonatia bakeri
ATTCAAATGCCTTTGTATTATTGCAAAATGCTTCATCATAATTAGTATACCATAATCAGTATATCATATGATATAATACATAATATAATTTTAAAATAAACTATATGATTTTATAATCTAGCAGCTTGGTATTTGCACACTTTTGTGTGAAAGAAAGATGGGGAACATTTAACCATGCTCAGAAACAATTTCTCTGTCACCATAAATTCAGCATTCCTTTCTGAGTGCTTGGGCCCAGGGAGAGGGCTTTAGAAAGACAATGGAATGAGAAAAGCAGCCCTCCCTTCCTTGTCCTGTTATCTCTATGGTGTAGTCAATAGGTGCATCGCCCATTCACTAAGGAAGGAAAGCACAGAGGGAAATGTTGCAGTTAGAGCATTGTGAGCTCTCGGCAAAGTTGTAATCAGAATGCTCCTCCACCTGTACCTTCTTCGGGTCAGTGGCATCTTTCATGATGTCCGCTCGGGTTCCTGTGCCTCCCGTTGCACTGAATGCGGTGCTCAGCCTTCTCTGGGAAGCTCTGCCTTCAGAACTTTCTTTCCTCCCTCTTTCCCTGCCCTTCTCAAAAATATCTCTTTCTCTCCAGTTACAAGGATAACATGCTACTCATACCTTCAGTAAAAATGGACCAATGAAACAAAGTCTTCTGCAATCAAGATATCAAAGTGGAAGTGAGAAGTGCTGAAATGGACCTCCGCTTCCACCTCCACCCCTAAAACACTCTTAAAGTGGGGTCTGATATGAAGTAGCACCTTCTCCTTGCTCCCCATCCTCGTGAATGACACTAACATCCTCCAGTCAGAAAATGAGGGCTCATCGACTCCTGCTCCTCACTCGTCTCCCATACCGAGTCCCTACTGATTTGAATCTGTTCACTTTGGCCTGTTCCACTTCCTCCACTTGCATCCACACCCCCACCCTGCTCCTCTGGAGGATAACAATGCTCCCCATTCTTGTTCTATTCTGACCCATTCTTCACACAGTAGCCACACTGGCTTTTTAAAATGGGAAGGAGGTATGTCACTCCACTCTAAAAATCCCCTGGGGCTTCTCTCTGCTCTTGGAGGTAGATCCAAACCTTTCAGCCTGACATGACCTGCTCTCCATCAGTCACCCCAGACTCCTCTCCCTTTTCTCCCCATCTCATTGGATTCGCTCCTGCATTGAGCCCTTTGCACAGGTTCTTCCCTTTCCTCCTCCACCTCTTTGCTCATCCCTTGATAACTTGTACCATCCTTCAAGTTTCACAGGGCAGGCTCATTGACAGTCCTCTCTGTACCACACTGGGGTTTGATCTCATGTGAAGAGCAGTCTTGTACCCTCTCTCCATCTTCATGGCTCTCCTAACACTTCTAGTTATGTATTTATTTCTTGGTTTCCCTAATGGGCTGTTAGCTTAATGAGAACAAGGTCCTGGCTCTTTTATTTTCAACACTGAATTCCCAGGGCCTGAGGTGGTGCCTAGTGGCCACTCAAAAAATGCAGTAAATGTCTGGGCTGACTGATTAAAATTTTTTTTGACTGCATTTCTATATGTTGATTATACAGACATGTATATATTTAAATTTCTCAATATTATTTACCTATAAACCTGGGTCAGTTTGCCTGGTTTAAGCACTTGACACCAATAGACTAGAGATCAAATTTGTATGATTATTTTTATGTTGTTTATGTTTTATGTTGAGTGGCTGAAGCTACCTAATTTGTCACCAAAGAGTAAGAAGAAACACTTCATTAGCAAAACCTTCTCTATGACTATCTTTCTCATCAGTTATATTACAGAAGACAGCACTTACAGTGTGTAAGATGGGATTTGAGTTTGGGAATCTGTCTATCAGTCAGCAGATTAAAATAAAGACTCAAGACTCAAGTGATGCAGTGAATTTTAAAGAATATAATGTGAGATTCTGTAGGAGAGTAGGAACATAATGTTGAGCCCCTAATGTCTGGGGCTAGAGTGGATAAATCTTAAGGTCCTTAGGTTCATTTGAATCAAGCCTAATATTTAAAAATCTAGGTTAATTTTTAATTTTATGGTGATTCAAGAGCAAAATCCAGGAGTCTGGCTCTATAGCATCCACATAGTTTTCACTACGAAGAAATAGGATTTACCTAAAAAATATGAAATATTAAATAGATATACTAGTGATCTAAAAATCATGAAATGTTTGAAATAATGATAATGTCATACATTAAATACAGGTTTTTGATGAAGCACTTTTACATTGTAAAATTCAATGTTGGTCTGACCCCACATACCACCCTTTGACCTTAACTCTTCAGCTCAGAACTCTTCAGTGGCTTCTCACTTCCATCAGATTGAAGCCTAGCAGGGCCTCCCAAATCTGACCCTGTCATCTCTCTTATTTGCTCTATTTCTTAGTTTGTTTCCCTCTATTACACTGTAAACTTTTTGAGAGCAGGAATTGTTATTTGGTTCAATCACCTAGGACAGTACCTGACATACAGTGTTCAATATGCATTTGACGAGTGAATCAATTTTGAATGAAGTAATTAGTATAGCACCTGGCACAACCAGAGAAAATCCTGACCAGTTTCCCTTTTGATTTAATCAGAGGAAGAGATTTTTGCATTGCTATTGTAAAAGTATAGAACAGTAAGGGGAAAAAAGAATAAGAGAAGAGAAAGGGAACAAGGAAAGGGGGAAGGAAAGAGGAGAGGAAGGACCACAGGCAAGAAAGAAAGTAGAGGGACAGAGATTAGGGAGGTATAAAAGGTGTTTTATTTTTTTCTTCCCCAAAGGCATCTTTGGCCTGCCTCCCCACTGCCTCTAGAGTGAAAGTTGTAAGATGAGGGATTTGATATGATGTACGCCAAGATGGGCAGGCTTTTTCTCTAAAGGGCCAGATAATAAATGTTTCAGGCTTTGTGAACCGTTTGGTCTCTGCCAACTACTCGATTCTGCCATTACAGTTTGAAAGTAACCACGGATAGTATGTAAACAAGTGGGTGTGGCTAATTCCCATCAACTTAAAAAAAAACTTTTATTGTTCTACAAAACATATCTCGTAGTCTGTAGTTCACTGACATCTGCCTCAGTGTGTACTGTTTTTCAGTGTTCAGTGTAAACTACTCTGTAGGGACTGAATTAGGGAAAAAATCTGTGTATCTACATTAAGATCCACTCATGATAAAAACTCAATTCCCTTAAAGTGTGATATCAGAATTGTGTGTAGAGGTAAGCTGATCAGCAAAGTTTGCAGTGTAGCTGTTATTTCCAGAAGTAGGTTTCCTTGGATCAGGATATTATCTTTTGGTTAATGTAAACAGACTGCTTTTTGCCATTTTATGAAAACATAAGAACTTTTTATTACACAAGCAATGTATGTTCAATATGAAAAAAATTAAGAAACAGAGAAGTAAAAAAAAAGAAAGGAAAAATAATATAGAATTCCACATCCCTCACTCCACTTTTTAGATGCAGAATGATCACTTTGCCATTTAACTCAGGCATTTCTCAGCTTCCATGTCCAGCAGCTTTGTGGCTCCCTAAGTCCATCTGTAATGCTGATGTCCTGGATACCCATGAATGAGTGGGGCCTAAGGTGGAAATACTGACCTGATAGCTCCTACCATCCATGGAGACCTGTAGGACACATTTACAAGTGGGCCAGCAGATTTTCTGGCAAACAGTGAGCTTCCGTCCCTGGTGTTAGCATCGTGATGCCCACTCTAATGCCAGCAGTAGTGGCTGTCTCAATAGAGACCAAAGACAGCCTATGTTGGGGGTGTGGTATCCGTAGCCTCCTCAGTGCCAACTGCAGGGTTGAAGTTTGTGAAGGTGCTGTTTGCTGCAGAACCGGTAAGGTGTAGTCCTGTTCTAACAGGAGTACTAGGGAGAGAGGTTCTGTTCTGCTGACCATCAGGAGTCCCTAAGGTGGGCTGAAGTGTGGTTTCAGGGCCAATGGGATGGTTAGAGGCAGGGCAGGGGTCCTTTAATGCAGGTGGGCCAGTGGAGGGAACTGCAGGATGCCCGTGCCCCATACTGTATTGGATTTGGTCAAATGGCAGGAACCTTGTACAGGAATCTGGAGAAAATGTGATTATGGCAGCATAGGAAGGGGCAGTAGTGTCCCTTTCCATGTCATCATCATCTGAAGTAGGCTGAGGGGTCAAATTGGCAGATGCCCTGAATGTGATGGAAGCAGGGGACGTGCCCAGCTTGAGTGGCCAGGGGCAGGGTGTCTGCAATGCGAGCCTGGTGAGTCCTTCCAGTTCACCAAAAGGAGGATCCCTGGAGGAGAGCATGTGGTCTATGGGCAGGAGATGCCTTCTTGGTGCCATGTAAAAGCCAGATGGTGAAGGATCATGATCCTGGTGGAATAGCCTGTGACCAAGGTCCATGGAAGGTGCAGGAGCATCAGGGTGGTCCCAGCCAGGAGGGGCATCATCACTGTGGACAGGAAAAACCACTGTGTGATGACCACTGGGCAAGGGAAGGCAGTGGCAGAATGACAGTCAAAACTTTAAAAGCAAATTATCCATCCAGGGCTAGTTGTGTGCCAAACGACCTTGACAACAGAGTAGAAACAAGGAGAGCTCCTCCTTTCCTTTCCACTCCTCTCAAGGTCTAGCAGGCACTGAACTAACTTTAGCCAGGGCCTTGTGATGTCACAGAGAAAGTTGCAAATGGGCTGCGCTTGAGTGGGTGGGGTGTATGTGAGGGAGAGGGAAGCACCAGAAAGTGGGGAGGTGGGACAGGCAGGCACCAGTCCAGTGAATGAAGAAATGAGGGCAAAGGGCAAAGGGCAGTGGCCCAATGGCTGGCCAACCCCTTCTTGTAATCCCCAGGGTCTGAGACTTCCTCCTGTGGGTTGCAGATGTTTGGCACCAGATGGGTCACCATGTGGAGACTGTTCAGGACCATGGAGGCCCCAGTTACCAGAGCTCACTCTACTTGGCGCTGGCTCTGCAGGCCCCTTAGCACCTTTCCAGGGGACCCTGGAGGCCAAAGATCTTTAAAGTAAAATTCATGAAAAGTAACAGAAATACCCAGAAAAAAATCTTAAAAACAACATTTGAAGTACTTTGGGTTATACATTATGTTTAATTTGTATATAACTGTTGTCTCAACCACTGAAGGCATAGCACCCTGTTACTTTAATTAGGCTGAATGATACTGCCTGACAAAAATAAGTGTTGTATCTTGTGTGGTCATGAAAAGACCTGCATTATCAGATTTAAAAGAGGAAAGCCACATCACATATACCAGATTGTTACCGTTATTTAGTTTTGCACAGTGGGCATACATTTACTTTATTGGTCATTTTAACCATGTGGAAATAATATTCTTTGATTTAAAGAGTGTTAGAATATTTAAATGCTCAGTTTCCTTGACCTCTACAGATACACTTTTCTTGATCACATACTACATATTTCAGAAATTTTCTAACCTTTTGTTACTGCTGAGAGGTGTGTGTGTGTGTACATGTGCGTGTGCTCACCTGACCACCACGTGCTGTAAGTTACTCTTCATCTAATTTTATTGAACCCCAAATCAATAATGTTTAAAGCACTGAATGACTTGATCACAGAATTTCAGACAAGCCAGCTTAGTGATATTGTCTAAATAAACACAAATACTGAGCATATTTACCCAGTTCATTCTCTCAGGACAACTTCATAGAAGCTGGATACCAATATCAAAGATTAGTTAGAATTGCTAAGGGAGTAGAAATGTAAAATAGCAAAAACCAAAGAAAAAGTTTTTAGATAGTAAATAGTCTGCAGGAAGGCAGTAAGTCAGTAAATATAACATGTGAGTGTGCTACAGCCAAAGCAATCAATCACACAGTGTAGTACACAGATTGATAAATTTCTGTAGGTGCTCTTTTGATTGCTGCCTTTTTTTGTCTACTATTATCTAAGATTGCTAAGTCTTTCTAGTTAAAAGGATTACCCTGTAACTGTGAAATCTATATCCTCTATTGTTTTCTATATTCAAAGCCTATTTCTCTTAAACATGGTTCTGAACTTTGTTTAAGAATAGTAGTAATTTTTATGGTGGAAATTTAAAAAATCTAGTGTAGTTCAAGAACTCTTGTTCAAATTACCATCTGAAAGTTGATAATCTTTTTAGTACAGAATCAGTGGCATCAAGCAAAAATTCAATGTTATAAAATTAGAAATAAAAAATGGTTATTAAATGTAACTAAAAATAGAATCTATTGTTTACTTCAGCAAGAGAGATCTTTAATTTTCCTACATATATATGCTTCCTTTTCTCTGCAGTTATATGCATGTTCAGGATCAAACCTGTAAGTTTTTAGCCATGTGATTTATCAGTAGCAGTTGTAGGGTTGAGATAAACAGAAGAGCTTTGCCGTTTGATAGGGGAGCCATTAGACACATGGCTTTGAGGGTGTGCAGAGTTGGTGTGATATTTCAGTTGTCCTGTAAGTATGAAACACATACTGACATCATAACTTAGTAAGAAAAAACATAGAAAATGTCACAATAATTATATACTGATTTGAACACATGGCAAAAAAGCACATTTTAACATGTTGTTTAAATAAAGTATATTATTAAAATTTATATTGGTTTATTTTTCCTGTTTCACTGTGGCTATTAGAACATTTAAAATTATGTATATAGTTTGCTTTTATCTCTTGCACTATATTTCTGTCGGGCCTGACCTACGGACTGGGGAGAATGTGGTGGGTTCCAGCAGACACGCTCTCGGGTTTCCTGCTCTGCAGGGGTGCTAGCATGCACCTTTTCTCCATCTTGAGCAGGTCAGACACAGACAGAAAATGTTTCCCATATCAAGGATATGAAAATTTCATTTGAAATGTTGCTTTTAAACAAAAGGCACATTAGTTATTTTCATCAACTTCCTCAGCTAATTTCTCAAGGTGTCATACATATACACAAACTAATTTTGTTTATAAAGACAGTATAAAAGTCAAATCACTGGAAATATTTGGGCTCTGAAAAGTATATTTTAACCATAGAAAATATTAATATTTTATTTATCTTTCTTCTTAGTAGCATTTCTAAAAACTTATAAAGCCAAGTGAGTATTTTCATCTCATCTATAATTTTTAAAAAATGTGGGATAAAGGAAACAAAATTAGTCTCTCTTTGGAGTGGTCTGTCGTCCCCTCACAGGGAATGTAACGAAATCACTTACAAAGTGCTGCAGACTCACAGCCACGCGCCTATTTCACAGGAAACATTTTCCATGAAAAGGTCAAAGAAGGCATGTTTCAAATACTTCAGAATAAACCTGATTTTGTGTTTATTTTAATTTTGTCTTTGAAATTTGAACAAAGAGTAGAATATCTATAATTTCCTTTTTAAAGATGAGAAATGGTGTTAACTATACAGGCATCCCTAAGATTATGACTAAATAAATGTGTTTACTTTGAAGGTATCCTTAAAGCATAATATTAAAATGGACACCTGTAGGAGACCATTCTGTGTGGTGTGGGCCCAGCTCCCACTCGGAGATGCACAGGACCCATGCCCATGGATAGGTTGTCCTGTGGGGAATCAGGCCTGCAATGTTCCTAGGCCGCTTTGAGTCTTGCTTTTGTTCCCCAGAGAGCCTGTTCCCCATGGTTGAAGATTCGCAGAAACCTTTAAAGAAATTTTTTTAACAAATAAAAGAACCTTTTTTTTTTTTTTTAGATTTTATTTATTTATTTTTAGAGAGGGAAGGGAGGGCGAGAGACAGAGAGAGAGAGAAACATCAATGTGCGGTTGCTGGGAGACATGGCCTGCAACCTAGGCATGTGCTCTGACTGGGAATCGAACCTGCGATGCCTGGTTCGCAGCCCGCGCTCAATCCACTGAGCTACACCAGCCAGGGCAAATAAAAGAACCTTTTTTTGAAATTCCTCCCACCACAAGCACAGCGATTACAAAACCAGTCTCAAGTTTGCCTTTTCTCTGCCTCCACCTTTAAATCCTTAGGCCGGTGGACGGAGCGAAAAGGCAAAACTGAAGGGACCATAAGAGGCAGCTTAAAAGAAAGAACTTGCTAGATGCTTGTAAATTGTCATGTAACTAGTGGAGGTTTTTAAAGCTGATTAAAGGGAAAATCTTTGCTCTTTCTCCCAAGCCTAGACCTAGTTGGGGGTTGTGCCACGGGGATCGGCTTGTGGGTGTTTTTACAGTGTGGTGGCAAGCATCCTGGTGGCTCTTAACTGCTCCACCCGAGCCTGTGAGGTTGTGGAAAATTCTTGGGAGAGAGAGCAAGGCTCCTGCTTACTAAAGAAGCTACAGTCGCAAAGTGCTCGCAAGAGACAGTGACCGAGGTGGAAAGCCCTTTTCCTCTGAAATCCAACACACCCTTACGACATTCCCGAAAAGTACTCGGGGTTGTCAACCCTTACCTGTACTGATGTGTGTGTAGGTACTCCAACCAAGTTGGCGTGTTGTCCACAGCAATGACAGCTCGCAGCCCTGGGTCCCTGTTCATGGGCACCAGCTGATACGGATCTTGGCTCATGGGGTCCGCCACATTGTGGATGAGACATGAGACATTCACACGGACTACCGAGTCCTGTGGAGGGAAAGGGAGAGCATGACTTTTCTCTCAAGGGGAGAAAAAGCCTCAGCCCTTGCTGTGACCAACCTTTATTTCTTTTTCTGGGTGCATTACATGATGGTCCTCATTTACTGTGCACAGATTGGCTTTAGGTGGTTACATTTTACAGAAAACAAAGGAGCCAGATTGCCGCTAATCACATCATAGAAGAAGGACATTTGCAAATGAAAAGGGAAAAGTAGTTCAACTGGTTATATTCATCCTTGGAAGGTTTACATGGACTTTAGGAAGTTACAGTAAGCACTTGCTGTCTCAATTCAGGGTGAGGGAGTTTTAGCAAAAGCAAGTCTCAAAGCGGCCTAGGTACAATGCAGGTCAGACTCCCCACGCGAGAACCTATCCGTGGGCGTGCGTCCTGTGCATCTCTGAGTGGGAGCTGGGCCCATGCCATGTAGAATGGTCTCCTACAGACACCCAATAATAAAACTGGGTGAAGAGAAGTTTGTAGCAGGAGTGTGAATTTGAATAAAAGTGGCTAAGGGAGTGGGGTGCAGGAGGAGTCTGCTGTTGACCTCCAAGCTAGGCTTTAGAACGACAGGTGGTCTCTAGGATGCTTTCTGCTTTGTCCACAGATGCGTTAGTGGCAGAGTCTTTGCCAGGTTTGAAGGAGGGTGGGTCACAATGCACGGCCAGTCAGGACACAAGTCAGGGAAGTGGGGGAAGGGCAGAGCTGTTAGAGATGTGAGCAGCTAGCGATGGAGGGTCTTTGGAGAAGAGACACTCTTGGGGGCTTTCAATGGGTGTGCTCAGGGGTACATGAGACACTAAATTTGTTTGGGACTAGGGAAAAGCTCATCCTTTTACTCAGACTGGTAAATTTTTAAATAAAATATTAAAATGAAACATTAGCTAAAGGAAATTAAAAGTAAATGCAAACTCTGCATATACTAAAAGAGTATAAATTTAAACTAACCTGATACGATAAAACAAAATTCTTTGAAGCCTTTGAAAACATCTATCTTCTGTTATGTCCAGGTCAACTGTATTGATTTTATTTTTCTTTAACATTTAAATCTCTTTGAGGCCCACCATTAATCTTGTCCAATTTGCAAACATGTTTGTTTATCTTGTCCTCGTGAATTAACTACCCATATAAACATATTTTATAATAGATATGAATTTGCAACCAAAAATAACATGAAAAATGCCATTGGAACCATTAATTCAGAATGGAAAGTGAAGATTGGGGAAAATTTGCGGCACCTCAGGAGAGCTTTCAAAGTTCCAATGAAAATGTTAAAGCTCGTTACTGAGTTTCACTGTTAAGTATATAAACAAAATAGACCAGTTTTAGTGCTATTTATCCTTAATTACCTAAACTGTAATACCAATGACAATGAGTAAACTATAAATTTTTCCATTGGTAATTTTTAATTAATATATAAAAATTTGAAATTAAATGACTTAAAAATGGCAATTAGAAAGCTATTTTAATGAGGTATACATTTTCTAATGGCATTCATATGTGGCATTCCTTACAGCAAGTAAAGAAGATAATATATAAAGTTACAAATTTATTATCCTTTAAAGGTAGTGTGCTGTTATGAACAACTATGTGCCAATGAATGTGACAATCTGGAAAAAGCGGATAAATTTATAGAAACAAAAAATCTTCCAAGACTCAATTAAGAACAGACCAGTTACAACCAACAAAATCCAATCAGTTGTAATAAAAAATACTTGCCAAAACAAAATGCTGAACCAGATGATTCCACAAAAGAACCTGAATAGCCACAACAATTGAGAAGAACAAAGTTGGAGGGATAATGCTACCTAATATTAAACTATACTTTAAGGCCATAGTAATCAAAACAGCATGGTATGGGCATAAAAACAGAAATACAGATTAATAGAAAAGAATAGAGAGCCCAGAAATAAACCCATACCTTAATGGCTAATTAATATTTGACAAAGGAGGCAAGAACACAAAATGGGACAAAAATGGTCTATTCAATAAATAGTGCTGGGAAAAATGGGACAGATAGACTCCAAAAAGTGAAATTAGACCACCTTCTTACAATACACAAGAATAAACGTAAAATAGATTAAAGACTTAAACATTAGACTGGAAACCTTAAAAATCCTAGAAGACATAAGCAGTAAGATCTTGGACATTTCTCATAGCAGTATTTTTTCTGATATATCTCCTAGGGCAAGGAAAACAAAAATAAACATGAGACTACATCAAACTCTAAAGTTTTTGCACAGAAAGAGCAACTGTCAACAAAATGAAAAGATATCCCACTGAATGGGGGAAGTTATTTGCCAATGATATGTCTAAGATGTTAAATATCCAAAATTTGTAAAGAGCTTGTACAGCTCAACACCAAAAAAAAATGCAGTTAAAAAATGAGCACAGGACCTGAATTGATTCTTCTTCAAAGAGGACATATAGATGCCCAACAGATACATGAAAAGAAATGTGATGTCACTAATCATCAGAGAAATGCAAATTAAAACCACAGTGAGATATCACTTCATGTCTGTCAGAATGGCAATCATCAATAAATCAACAAACACCAAGTTTGGTGAGGATGTGGAGGTAAGGGAACCCTTGTTCACTGCTGGTGGAAGTGCAGACTGGTGCAGCCACTGTGGAAAGCAGGGTAGAGGTTCCTCAAAAAATTAAAAATAGAAGTGCCTTATGATCCAGTGATTCTGCTTCTGGGAATTTAAAGAAAACCCCAAATGCTAATTCAAAAGAATATATGTACTTGTATGTTCATTGCAGTGTTATTTACAATAGCCAACATTTGGAAACAGCCCAAGCATCCATCAGTAGATGAGTGGATAAAAAAACTGAGGTACATTTACATAATGGAATACTACTTGACTATAAAAAAAGAAGAAATCTTGCCCTTTGTGACAGCATGGATGGACCTGGAGAGCATTATGCTAAATGAAATAAGCCAGTCAGAGAAATAGAAATACCATGTGATTTCACTCATATGTGGAATCTAATGAACAGTATGAACTAACAAGGAAAACAGAGAAAGACTCGTAGAGAGCTGGCTGATAGCTCTCTGTGGGGGAGTGGTGGGTCTTGGTGGGGGGTGTGGATAGACTGAGCAAAAAATAAAAAGAAAGCTTTATGAACGTGGACAACAGTGTGGTGATAGCCAGAGTGAGGAAGGTAGAAGAGAACATAGGTGAATAAAGGGTGATGGGAGGAGTCATGACTTGACTTGGAGTGGTGAACACATAATACAATATACAGATGATGTATTATAGAGTTGTACACCTGAAACCTATATAACTTTATTAACCAATGTCACCCTATTAATTAAATAAAAATATAAAAACAAAACAAAACAAAAAACTCCCATCAAATTAAGAATGAAATGGGCCCTTCTTAACCTATAATTATTTAACAACAAATAATAGCCACATAAATCTTGGAGGTGAAACTTCAGAATATGTCTTTCAAAGAGAGTAAGACAGGCATATTCCTTTTTTCTGCTCTACTTACAATACTCTTAATCTTGGAGACTATAGTAAGACAAGAAAGAAATATTTATAGATATAAGGAAGAAGAAGAAAGAAACCAAGTTAGGTTTTACTTACAGATCATGTTATTATTAAAAAGAAAATTTAAGATAATCTACAAACTGTTTGAACTAACAAGAGAGTTTGCATGGCTGCTAGATATAAAATCAATTTATGCAAATTAATAATCTTATAATAAAAGCTAACATATTTGATTACTATGCAGCGGTTACTCAACATGTGTTGATTTATTTACCTCTCAGTCACCTTATGAGGTAGCACTGTTATTATTCTCACCAAAATTTGAAAAAACTCAGTCACACAGAAATCAAAGAACTTGCCTGTGGTGACAGTATGGGATAGAACTGAGGTCAGCTGACTCCTGCTGGTGATACTGTCTCTCTTCCTCTTATATACCAGAAGTAGCCTATTAAAAATGTAATAGAATAATGCTTTCTGTGACATATAAATAGCCAGACAATTCTGAAATAAAGTGTAAAAAGCAAAAATCAAGGATTTATTTGTATATTACATTGGACATGGTTTCGGTGCATGGGACAGTTGAGAATTTGGAATGAGCACAGGGATGGACAAATACAACAAACAGAATGGAATAAGTAGCTGAGAAAGTGTTCACACGTATATGGGACCTAGGTATCTGCCATCAGTACAAAAAGAATGGACTCTTTGTTGGATTTTTTTGTTAAAAAGTAAAATTAGGTCATTGCCTTACAGCATTTATAAAAATAAATTGAAGATGGATTAGAGACCAAATGTGGAGAAGAAAGTTTATAACTGTATATAAGAAATATAATTATAAGATGAATAGGTAGGTAGATGATAAGTGAGATAGGAGGATATCTTCATGACATTAAGGTAAGGAAAAACAAATGGATTAGAGTAATAGAAAACTAATGAAATTAAAAATCTGAATGACTAAAGATTCCAAAACAAAGCTAGGCCACATCCTGATAGAAGATATTGGCATATATGGCAGATCATAAACTCTTACAAGTTATTTTTTTAAAAGCAAATAATAGACATCAAATGGGCAAAAAATGTGAATAGGTCCCACAGAGAAGAAGAAATCCAGACAGCTGAGACATATGTGAAGACACATTCAGTCACACTAGTAAATAATCAAGACAATGTAAATTAGTAGAAAACTGACATGTCATTTTACTTTATCTGATTGGAAAAAGAAAAAAAATTGATAATGCCATGTGTTCATGCACAAGTAGGAAAGCAGTAAGAGTGAAAGGTGGTAGACCTCTTTGGTGAGTAAGTTGATAATTTTCAGTAAAGTTTAAGGTACACATATCCTCTGAGCTAGTTATCTGCTCTAAGTACATGCCTCAGAGAGACATTTGTATGTATATAGGATTTTGTGCAATATTGTTTGCAATATCAAAAATTAGAAATAATCCAAATAAACCCTAGTACAGAAGTGGATAAATAGATTCTGAAAGATGCATAAATATTGTAAGAACAGACACATAGACCAGTGGAATAGAATAGAGAGCCCAGAAATGCACCCGTGTCAGTACAGTCAGTTAATATTTGATAAAGGAGGCAGGAATGTAAAATGGAGTAAAAATAGCTTCTTCAACAAATGGTGTTGGGAGATCTGGACAGCTACATGCAAAAAAATGAAACTTGACCACCAACTTACACCGTACACCAAAATAAACTCAAGATGGATGAAAGACTTAAGTGTAAGTCATGACATGATAAAGTCCTAGAGGAAAACTTAGGCAGGAAAATTTTGGACATCTGTGCAGCAATATTTTCACCAATATATCCCCTGGGGCAAGGGATATAAAGGAAAGAATAAACTAATGGGACTACATTACACTAAAAAGGTTCAGCACAGCTAAAGAAAACATCAACAAAATAGAAAGGGAACCAACCATATGGGAAACATGTTTGCCAATGATACGTCAGACATGGGTTTGATTTCCAAAATATATAAAGAACTCACAGGACTCCACTCCAGGAAGACAAACAATCCAATTGAAAAAAGGGCAAAGGACCTGAACAGACACTTCTCCAAGAAGGACATATAGAGGGCCCAAAGACACATTAAAAAATGCTCAACATCACTAGACATTAGAGAGATGCAAATTAAAACCACAGTGAGATACCACTTCACACTGGTGAGAATGACAATCATCAATAAATCAATAAACAAGAAGTGCTGGCAAAGTTGTGGAGAAAAGGGAACCCTAGTGCACTATTGGAAGGAATGCAGACTGGTGCGGTCACTGTGGAAAACAGTATGGAATTTCCTAAAAATCTAAAGATGGAACCGCCTTTCACTCCAGCAATCCTAGTGCTGGGACTATACCCTAAGAATCCTGAATCATCAATTCAAAAGAACCTACACACCCCAATGTTCATAGCAGCACAATTTACAATAGCCAGGTGCTGGAAGCAACCTAAGTGCCCATCAGTAAATGACTGAATGAAAAATCTGTGGTACATTTACCTAGTGGAATACTATGCATCAGAAAGAAAGAAGGAGCTCCTCCTACCCTTCATGGCAGCATGGATGGAACTGGAGAGTATTGTGCTGAGTGAAGTAAGCCAGGTGGTGAAAGACATACCATATGGTATCACCTGTAAGTGAAACCTAATCAACAAAACAAAAGAGCAAACTAGAGCCAGAGACTTGAAAGTAAAGAACAAACTGACTGTGACCAGAGGGGATGGAGGACAGGGATAATGGGGTAAAGGAGGGGAAGGGGCAAGCAAAGGAACATGAACAGAGGACTCATGGACATGAACAATAGGAGGGGATTGACTGTGGGAGTGGGAGGGACAAGACAGGGGAGAGCAATCAGGAAAAAGGTGGGACAACTATAACTGAATAACAATAAAAAAAGTTAAATAATTAACTGAACTTTTATTACTCATTCCACAAATATTTGTTAAGTATCTACTATATGATAGGCACTGTTTATATGCTCAGAATGCATTATTGAATAAAACAGAAAAATTTCTTCTATTTCTTTTATAGTGTAATGACAAGAAGACAATATATGATAAATAAAACAAATGAATAAATTTCATGGCATGGTCAAAGTTGATAAGTGCTGTGGAACTGATTAATCAGGTCATACATTTGAGTTGAAAAAAGAGAATTTCAAGAAATAAAACAAAAACCTAAACCAATACTCTATAATATTATTTACAAGTACATATAAGCATAGTAAAATATAAAAATATTACTGAATATGCACTAGATTCATAGCATAGTGGCTGACTCTGAGGAGAGAAAGAGGGAAATTATAAATTTTAGAAAATATAAATTTATTTATACTTTTTTTAAAGATAAAAATATAAAGCAAATATGATAAAATATAATTTATTAATTTTGGATGGTGGGTGCATATGTGCTGCTATACTTTCTTGAAAATTCAAAGACATAATTGAATAGGAAAATGCCCGACCCACAGAAGTGGTCAGTAAATATTCATCATTCCTGCTGTCATTGCAATATCTTTAACGTTTAATTCTCTGCCCACAGCAGCCTTAAATAGCCCTTAACCTGCCTGACCACAGTCCTGACTGGACTTTCCCACTGAATTAACTCTGTTGTCCTCCTTAAATATGGAGCAATGTGGTGTTTTGAGCCAAACTTTGTTATCTAAATTAAATTCCAGGGTGATTGCTTGATTGGTAGCTAAACTCTAGTCTTAAAGAGTACCTACTGAGAGATACTATATGCATAATTTAAGTAAATTGCTAGTAAAGATTTGTTTTAATTACTTCTAATATCTAAATTGTAGTAGGATTTATAAATGGACTCCATTTGAAGTCCCATGTGGAAAGGTAAATGTCTTTTTCTAAACTTGATTACTCCAGAGCCAGGCCTGTTAGCCATCTAGATTGATCTTCCATTCAGCGGGCAGGTGGAATTGCGAGGAGGGTGGGCTGCCCACTGGACCCCGAGGAACTGGAAATCCCCGGCTCTTGACCTTGCTTCTGCTTTAGAAAGGGGTGTGTGTATATGTGTGGGTAAGGGTATGGCACCCCAGGGATGATTTCAGAGGAGAGTTAATGACTCTGGGAGCAGGCACCCTCCCGTGTAGCTGCCATCCGCAGTGTCTGGGTTGGTCTGAGTTTCCCTTCCCCACGGGCACTGTCACGTTATCACAGAGCCACTGCTTGTCTCTCCACTCTGAGCAAGGGGTTAAGGGCCTAAGAAGAGCTTAGAAAAATAATTTTTATATGACATGTGAAAGGATAAAGAAAAGAAACCAAGCTCGTCCTTAGTGTTTGCCAACTCCCCTTTCAGGACCCTGTGCTCCTCATCTCCTGCAACGTCTTGGCTACTGGCGTTCCCAAAGCCCAGGGCCTCACCATGGCCCTGCTGCCCAGTGTCTCCTTCAGGTGACTCCAGGGCCACCTATGTGTAATGAATTTCATCTTTAAAATGGTTTCTTTTTCTTTCCCTTCCCACAGCCTTATTATCCCTTATACCTTCCCACTTCATTTCGATCAAAACTAGTGCTCCTCTGTGTCTTTGCACCTGCTCTTTCTCTGCTCTTCTAGATAGAATATTCTTCCTTGCTTTCTGGTGTTCCACTTGGCCGGCTCAAATGTCAACTGTTGTGATCCCATTACTTTCCTTGCAGCCACTTCTTCCCGTCTTTGCTCTGGAAGCTCTTTATACGTAACCTCTATTATCAGATCCCACACATAGGTAATATAATTGCCTGTGATACATTTAACTTCTTTTATGGTAGAGAATACATTTTATTAGTTTGTGTTTTCCAAGCGCATAGCATAGTGCCTGATCATTGGCACTAACTGAATGAATGGACAAAATTTCCATTTTATCAGTATCAGGAAGACACTGGGATGATGCTGGTTTGGGAAAGCCTGCATGTCATATATTTCAGCCCCCTCCCTCTAAATACTACACTGCACTGGAAGTATACAGTGAAGTAGAATGAAATGCCTCAGCCTCCTCCCTCCTACAAGTGCACCCCTGCCCTAAAAGCTGCTGAGCAGAGCCCACTGTCTGAGCCCCATTTTCTTTCCCCTCTTTTGGGGTTGATTCTGAATTCTGCGGACCTTAGAGGAGGCTCACTACAACTTTTTGCTCTGAGTAATTTACCTCCTACTTACCTGACCACAGACATGCTAATTACAGTTATTTACAGGAACTACTTCCATTTATTATTAATCACCATGAAACTATAATTCAATATGTGTGCCACTTATTCCCTTAACATGAATTGAACATCTGCTCTCAGTCACCATGCTAGGTACTGGAGATGCAAAGACTGAATCTGTGTGTTAGATTCTTGGTTGCATTTTGGTTGATTTGAACCTGTCAAATTCCCTATGTCTCCATGCTTGTTTTTGTGTTCTGTTCCTTACACAGCATGCTAGACAACCCATAAATTTAAAGAAAACCAGACATTTTGATTCTCCATGCAAAGGAATGAAGGCAAGCTCGAAAGGTGTGGGGCTGGTCCTAACTGGTGCAGCTCAGTTGGTTGGGCATTGTTCTGCAAAGTGAAAGGTCACTGGTTCGGTTCCCAGTTGGGACACAGGTCTGGGTTGTGGTCTCTGTGTGGGGCTGGGTGAATCTTTGGGACGTGGTGACCAAATCCCCAAAATCACATTTGATCTTCCCACTCCAGGGTCAGCTAAGATAGGTTGTCCCACCTGCAGCTCCTGCTGTAGAAGCTCCTCAGCAGGGTCATCACTATCTGTATTTCTATTTTCCACATGGGAATAGAGGGGTAATTTGCAGGATAATTATCTTCCATGTGGCCAGAATTCTTCAGTCAGTGGGGTCTGACTATGTTGGTTTTCACTCTGCAGATCTTGGAAGAATATTTGTGTCTGAGGGAAAATGAAAACATTCTGTAGCTTCACATGGCAACCAAATTGGAAAACTGATTCTTTCAACAGGAATTTCTACAGGCATTTGTGTTGTCTCACTTTGAAGCCCTTCCTGGACTGTCCAGAGTCACGGAGGTCCTCCCATGTGGACAGTCACTATGCAGATTTCCTGATGTAGGGAGTGCACCAAACTGGCAACTCCAGCAGCTGTGCTCTGAGATCCGCCACCAGTGCCGTCAGTGAGCAGCTTTCCACCAGTGGCTGAGCAGGGCCGGGGCACCAAGGCAGCGCATTCCTGGGGGATACAGGGCTCTCTTTGGCCTTGCCAGACTTACCTCAGACCTGTACTACAGACTCAGATTTCCCTCCCTCCCTCCCACCCTTCCCTGTCTCCTTCACACTGGGTCAGATCAGCTTTTCGCAGTGCTGGTTCTCCCATCCTTCCTCCCATCCTCCGGCTCCCTCCTCATTTTCTCTGATAGGAGTTTCCTGAGTATTAGTTTGCTATCTGCCGTAACAAATACTATAGACCCGGTGGGATGTGGGATGTTCTTAAACAACAGCGGTTGATTTTCTCACAGTTCTAGGGGCTAGCAGTTTGAGATCAGGGAGTAGGCAGGTTGCTTTTTTTCTGAGGCCTCTCTCTTTAGCTGGAAGATGACCATCTTTTCCCTGTGTCTTCTTGTGGTCTTCCCTCTGTGCACGTCTGTGTCCTCATTTCCTCTTCTTTGGAGGACACCAATCCTATTGGATTAGAGCCTGCCCCAGTGACCTTATTTTTTTAAACTTCTTTTTTTATTGTATTTTTTCCATCACCATTTATTGACTTTATACCTTCCACCCCCGCAATCACCACGCTGTTGTTCCTGTCCATGAGTCCCTTTTCCTTTTTGCTGGATCCCTCCACCCCCTACCAGTGACCTTATTTTAACATAGATACCTTTTGACCTACTTAGGACCCTTTAATGTCATTGAAGACTGCATCCCCAAATGTAGTCACATTCTGAGGTACTGGGAATTAGGACTTGAACAAATACATTTTGGGGGGGACACAATTAAGCCTATAATGCCTAAAAATATCTTTCATGTTTACTCCTGTCTGTTTGCCTTCTGGGGGACATGGACCAACACACTCAGCCTCCCTAACTAGGCTCCAGATTCAGACTGCAACACTGCGAGTTTGTAAGGCCCTGGGGCACTGGGGCAAGGTGAGCAACAGCCCTCCTCACCCACTAGCTGAGTTTTCGGTGAGTTTCCAGACCCTTCAGCTTTAACTCAGACTTACAAACATTTTACTTGCTTCCACCATTTATAGTGCAATACATTTTGCTGTAGTTGTCATGATTGTATGAGTTTACTAACACCTGTCAGGACTTTTAGTTGTCATCTGATCAAGTACAGTCCTGATTTTAGCAGGTTCAAACCAAGAAGTTGAAGAAACACCTTTTCTTAACCTACTACTCTATTTAAGCAAGGAATATCAAGTTGGGTTGTATTATCTACTGTTGATTTTATTACTCCATTTTTAGAATAAATAATTTTTATTATTCAAACTTTATAGGCAACTTTATGGCTTCTGGATTTTTCATTTGTTTTTTTAAGCTAACAGGCAAAATATAAATATATATTTCTGTAGGTAAATAAAAATAATGTTTTAAACTTATTTATGAGAGAGCATTAAAAGTTTCTTGTACTTAATTATAATGTAATGGGTACATTAATATGAAATAAAGAATTCTTTGAATATTTTCTATATCACAGAAAACACTTTTCTTCCTGGACTGCAATGTTCTTCTACCAAATTCATGTTGTAGATTTTCTTCAAAGCCAAGTTCAAAACCTACTTCTTTATGTAGCCTTCTTATGTTGTTACATTGTTGCAACCCCCATTTTTCTGCAAATCAAATGTTCTGTAACCTTCTTTCATACTATTTTGGATTTTCCTCTAGTGATTTCAGAAAGGTATGCAAAATCTGGTCCCCACAGCAAGATGCTCAGTTTCCAGGCATGTCTTGCTGTGTTACTGAGATGATAAGGAAAAAACAAAACTGAGATGTGGCTTCTGTCAATGTCTTCCTTAATGTTGGCAATTGTAAGGCAGCCAAACTTTGGGGCCTGAGGCCAGGGATGGTGGACTCAGCAGAAGATCAAACTTTGAGAAAAAACATCTGCATGGCATTGTTAGGACGTCAGTTGTGGCATAAAGTAAGGCAAGGGCGTAGCAGAGGGTTCTGAAGGAGCCATCATTTCACAGTCTTTTGGCAGAGAGAGGAGTGGATGGGGAGTTGGGAGACTCAGCTGGGTGGGAGGCCAGGGCCCCTGCCTGCCTTGGTGAGAGAGGCTTGGAAGATTCAGCAAGTCCCCTTTCTGTTGAGTTTGCAGCAAGTCCTGAGAGGTGATTCCAGAACCTCATGCATTCACTTGAGCAAGGGTTTATTTCTTGCAATCCATGGGCCAGGGTTCAATTTCAGAGATTAAAGAGCTCCTGGATATGTACTCAGAGATTTTGGGTTAAGCCCTGGTTGGGCGCTTTAGTGGGTTGGAGTACCAAGATGTTGCGGGTTCAATCCCTGGTCAGGGCACATACCTAGGTTGTGAGTTTGATCACTGGTCAGGGTACGTACGGGATGCAACCAATTGATGTTTCTCTCTCAAATTAATGTTTCTCTCTCTCTCTCCCCCTCTCTCCTCCATCCTCTCTTTATAAATTCAATAAATATATTCTCAGGTAAGAATTTTTTAAAAAAACATTTTGGGGTTGGGAGGGTATATTTTACTGGGGAGATCTATCCCTTTAGCAAAGGAGTCTGTGATTAAAAAATGGGTATAAACAATTTCAATATCATGTAAAATGGTTTTCTAAAATCCATTTTGGAGCACATGGTGTTGGGTGAGGGGTGGGGTATGAAGGCATTAGTAGCTGGGACAGGGGACGGTCGAGAGTAGTGGGGCAGGCAGATTTCCATCTCATCTCGGTCAGTTTATCCTTCTGTTTATCTACTTTAAATTAAGAGCAGGGGAAAACTAAAAGGACAAGTAAACATGGGCCATTAAATAGAATCAGGAACAAGATTAAGATGACTATAAAGCATGTTCACTTGCTTAGCATAGGTCACAAATTCAGCTCTAGCCAAAAAAGGAAGCTTGGTTAGTTGAAAATGCCATAGGGTCCGTAAGAAAAGATAGAACAATTGGATTGGAAAAGTTTTCTTCTTGGTTCCAGGACCAGACAGGACTTACTCCCAAGAATGTTAATGAAGGGGAGTCTGCAATGTGAAAAACAGCATCCTCATCACCTCCTAACTGTGGGCCCATAGTTGAATCCTACAGAGTTAGCTACTTGGAAAGTCGAGTTTGGCTCAGTCAGTGATAGAGCCGACTCTGTGGCTCTGTGATGAGCCAGTGCTATGGGGTCCAGCTGCCCAGTCCTTGTGTCCAGTGGGCAGTAGATTTTCCAGCATATGGAGCATATATTTGCTGTAAGCAGTCCTGCCAGATAAAGGATTCCTTCCACCTATAATACTCAATGAGATGTAGTTTGTATTAAGATTGTAAAATCTATGTTGAGACTCATGTGCCTGAATAATAATGCTGGGGAAAGGGCAAGCATCTTTTTAGGACTACTGAAGAACTTTTGTTAGAATATGTGCCTGAATAGAAAGCTACCTCACTTCCACTAACAGGGACTTAACAGAAGTTAAGTTCCTTCACTTCTTTAGGCTTCCACTTTCTAATATGTTAGATGTAGGTGTTAGACCTGCCCTTATAGCAATTGAGTGAAAGTATAGAACACTGGACAACTTTCAGTTACCATTTATTATTTAACTGATCACAAAAATACAGCTGAACTAATGTACTGGTCCAGCTCTCAAACCGCTTAATAATCTTTGTGGTAGGTGATACAAAATATATGCTGATGAATACAGAGCAAGCCAGCTCTGTATTCGTTATTAAATACTCAAATACCTGGGGTAAATGGTACAGGAAGTCAGTAGGAGAAAACATCTGTCAGATTGTCAGGGAGTGCTTCGTGGAAGGTGTGGCACATAAAATGGAAGAGCGAAAGGCTTGGGTGGTGGAAACACCATGGAGAAGCCATCTGATGGATAGGCAGGTGTGGCTGTGTAGAGATGGGAAAATGCATGGCACCTTAGGCAAGTACTTAACTAACCTTCTTATGTTGGCCCTGATAAAACAATTAAACATTTAGGCATTAAGAAATGTGACCGATTTCCATCACACCACAAAGGCAGCTTGCCAATAACCATGCCGTGGACCAATTCCCCTTGCTTGACAAATCCCAACACAAAACAAGGCGCTGAAGGTAGAAAACAGACAGGAAGCTACCCCGGCTCTTACAGCAGCTCAGTGCTTAGTGAGGGAGATGGGCTTGTAAATAGGTGATTACCCTGCGGAATGCACAAATGGGAAATGAATGTTGTGTATGACTGTTCCATACGGCCAAAAGGGATGTGGGTGAGCAGACAGGATCTAGCAAAGTGACCAGCCAATCAAACAAACAAGCCAGTCAATAACTTGGTTAATGTAGCCAAACAATGTGGGCTTGAATAAATGTTTCACCAAATTGCCTAGTTGCTTGAGTACATCAACCTAATCAAATGTTTGCTGGCATCATTTAGACACAGCCTTAAAATGCAAATATTATTATAATCTCTTGCCTTTGAAATGATTTGATGGGACTCCCCAGGGAATCTGAGCTTCTAGTGGAGTCTAGCCTTTTTTTTTTTTTTAGTCCTATGATGAGAAGAGAATTGTGTTTTATAGAATATCATTCATTGCCTAAAATAAAGCTCTGCAAATATTTCCAACACTGACATTATTTCTGTGATTTAAAAAGACATACTTGAAAACTTGTTTTGAAGGTTAAAGTTCTTTGCCTGACCATTCACTAGGAACTGATCTAAATAAGCCAAGCTGCTCTATAGAGTTCATGGCTATAACCACTTTCCTAGGTTCTGCTTTTAAAGCCCTGTGAATTTTTTCCATGCCCATCCTATCAAAGCACTTTCTATCTTATTTTATGTTATTTTAATTTTATTATTGTTTTGTTTTTAGTTAATTTTAGAGAGAGAGGAAGGGAGAAAGAAACACCCATGTGAGAGAGAAACATTGATTGGTTACCTCCCATACATGCCCAACTGGGGACCCAACCTGCAACCCACATACATGCCCAGACCAGGGATCGAACCCATGACCTTCTGGGTGCACAGGATGATGCTTCAGCCAACTGATCCACACTAACCAGGGCTAACCAAGCATTTTTAAAATGACTTGGGGAAAAGTTCAGAGTTTTATGAGCTTTTCTATAATCGTACAATTTTTAAGATGGAAAGCAGAATCTTTGGTCCTTTCCTTTTCCTAAACAAACAAACAAACAAACAGACAAACAAACAAACAAAAAACAAACAAATAAACAAGCAAACCCAATTTAGTCTCCATGATCCATTCTACAGCAATGTTCAAGGTTGTTAGAAAGATAGAGTGAGTCAGTTCTGCTTTCATTCCCTGGATCTTATACCAAACGTGACATGGTGAAAAAGACTGGATTTGTGCAAGGTCAGGAATGGACCTCCAGGACATTGATTGTGTAACGAATTTTGTAATCTGACTCTGCAGCGTCCTGATCTGAACTTGAGTAACAATGAGCACAATTATAAATTTTGTAATTTAGGGCTTGGTACTGAGAGGGAAAGGAGGAGAGAGAGAAAAGAGGACAGCAGAGTGTCTACTGGATGACTGAAGGGTGAGAAAGATACTCCTTCAATTTATTTAGGGAGCAACGTGTCTATAGAGGGCTTAGATTGTAAGGTCTCTAATATGGGCTTCTTTCGTCTCACTGTTTTCACAGTCACATGATCCATTCAGGGACCATAAGCTGAAATGCCCATAGAGATGAGGTCATGTTATATAAATGTATCACACCATGCCAGGAAACATATGACAGATAGAAGCACATGCAGAAGGGACTAGTATTGCCTGTGGCAAACTGGAGAAATGTACACTCATTTATGTAGAATAATGAAGGTTTTTCTGCAGGCTGATTTTGGCCACTGACCATTACCAGTTTGCAACTCCTGAATTAAAGTGCATAAGAAAAAAAATATTCACATGTAACTGATCATAAGATGTGGAAATTAATTATTCAGTGGTGTGCCTGTGTAGTGTGCTCCCTTGCTCATCTTCAATTTTATTAACAGAAGAAGAAAACAGCATCTAGGGACATTTAATCTTGGAGCTTCAGAATTTTCATCTCTGAAAACTAGTCTATTAGAATATGGAAATGGATCTTCCAAGGTTTAAGTTTTATGGTATGTTTTATGTCCAGCACAATTTGTGATGCACAGTTAGTGCTTATGGTGAAGTAATTGAACAGATTAAAAGCAATGTGTTTACACATGTGATTTTAGCTTTCATTAATAGAGTCAATTCTTTTTAATATCTACATCCCAGAACTTGTATGGAAGATTTCTCTGTGGGTCATCAGTACTATACCATATATATGTATGTGTGTGTACACATATATTATTCACACACACATTACACTATATAGTATATATATATAATTATATAGTATATATAATTATTATATTATATAGTATAATATATTATATACTATAATATTATATAGTATAATATTTATAATACTACATAGTATAGTGTTATATAATATTTATCACATATATACTCTAAAACCTAGAAATTGTGGTTTAATGTTTAGGAAACCTCCTTTTAGCTAGAGGTTTGTTGGAAAAATGTGCCTAGTTATTTTCTTAGTCAATAAAATGCCACGATTATGGGTTTTGGAGACAGAAAACCCAAGTTCTCTGGTTTGAATTCCAGTTCTAGCATTTATGACTTGTACAACCTTGAGCAAATCACTTAATGTCTTTAATCTTAAGTTCCCTCATCTATACAGTGGAATTTTTGTAAGGCTCAAATACAATGGTACAAGTAAAATAAGCAAGAAAGTACATGGTTCATAACAGGTGTTTAATAAATTTCAGAATATCAGTATTATTATCATTACAATTAATAGTAGAGATTTGGGTATAAAAAATCTGACATAAGGGCCACAGAATATATTTGGTGTAAGTCTCAAGGATGATATAATGCTTAAAATATAGAACTCTGGGAAAAACTGGTGTTAAGATTTTTAGGTCAGAGAGGATGAGGCTGAAGAAAGACAATATTGTTTTGTATTCTGATAAAAGCCCATGTGACTCATTTCTATAGTTTAAAACAATTAGAAGTTTACATAGAAAAATACTTTTACAATTTTTGGGTGGGGCCTCATAAAAAAATTCCAAAGGCAAATAACAGACTAGGAACACAAATCATGACTTATACACCAGACAGAGGCTTACCATAAAGAAATAATATCTACATTTAATTAAAAACATCTGACAGCTCTGGCCATGTTGCACAGTTGGTTAGAATGTCATCCAAATGTACCAAGTGTGCAGGTTAAATCTCCAGTCAGGGCTCACACAAGACTCAGCTACAGAATGCATAAATGGAACAACAGATCAGTGTTTTGATTTTTTTTCTCTCTCTCTCCCCTTCCTCAGTCTCTCTAAATCCATAAATATAATTTAAAGAAAACAAATGACAGATAAAAGCACAAAATATGTAGATAATTCACATATGAAAAAATGCTTAACCTCACTGTGGTCAAGAAAATAAAATTAAAACAATATATTATATTGGCAAAAATCAAGAAAAGAGAGTATTTTTTAGAGACCTACTGATTAAATGTATTTAAAATAGTCTTTGAGCCCTGACTGGTATGGATTAGTTGTTTGGGCATCGTCCTGCAAGCCAAAATGTCACTGGTTTGATTATTGGTCAGGGCACATGTCCAACTTGTATGTTTGATGCCCAGGTTGTGTAGGTTTGATACCCAGTTGGAAAGCATACGAGAGGCAACCAATTTATGTTTCTCTCTCATATTGATGTTTCTCTCCCTCTCTTTCTCCCTCCCTTTACCTCTCTCTAAAATTAAATACAAATCTTTGAAGGACCCCATGGGGCTTCCAGTCAAGATAGAGGTATAGGTAAACACGGCTTGCCTCCTCACACAACCACATCAAAATTACAACTAAATTATAGGACTACCATCACACAGAACTGTCAGAAATGGAGTTGAATAGAAGTCCAACAACTAGGAATTAAAGAAACCACATCCATCCAGGCTGGTAGGAGGGCAGAGATGTGGAGTGGGCTAGCCACATATCCAAGTGTGTTGGGTAAGAATTCAGGAGAGATATCTTGGAAGTGAGGAGTCCCAGCCACAGACCAGGTCCCTCAGCCCAGGATTCCAGTGCCAAGAAGATAAGTCCCCATAACTGCTGGCTGCAAAAACCAGCAGGGATTGAGTTGGTAGAAGAAAATGTTGGTGTTCCAAGCAGTTCTTAAAAAACACATCCATAGATTTACTCAGACTAAATCCCACTGGATTCCAACACTGGGGTAGCAGTTTGAAAGGCACCATTGACATATGGGAGGAACTGAAGTGTCTGGCATCAAGGTGAGAGTTGGGGGACAGTTTCTTCTAGAGAGAAAGTTGGGCAGAAGCCCTTGTCCCTTTTCTGAACCCTTCTCCCACAGAGTGACAGAGCTAGCAGGTGGGTACCATATCTGAGACTTCATCAACCTAACACTGTTTTCCCCTCCCTGGAGATCCCCTGGGCCTCCATCCTATCCAATTTATGGGCCCACCCAAGCTGTTAACAATGGCTTCTCCATATAAATGGTTGGTTTTGGCTCATGCTTCACAACCTCTTAAATCCTATCAAACAAGCAACACCTGGCCTCAGTGAGCCCCAGTCTCCTGTACCTCTTTCTATGTGGCTCCAGGCCCAAGACTAGCAACAGTCAGCTTAGGTTCACAGCTAGGCTTTACCTGGGAACCTCCAGGCCCAGTACAAATAGCAACCATTTGCAGGTTGCTTTATAGCTCATTCAGGGTGGCCCTGGGCAGAACAAAGGTGGTGCTGACATTGTACTGCACCACCTGGGAAACCCAAGAGCCTGCACACGGAGTGGAAAGCTACAGACCATGTCAGAGTACCACCACTCTGCCCCTGCACAGTCAATCCTACACAGAGGGCAGAGGTTGGTGGTCAGTGGTCACAGCCGGTCCTTGCAGCTGACTGGCTGGAGTAAATACCTCCCATTGACCTGCAAACCGCAATCAAGGCTCAACTACAAGAGGAGGGTATACTCAGCCCACATGAAGGGTGCACTTCATGTACCCAGCTTGGATGATAGGGGAGGCTGTGCCACTGGACCCTACAGGACAACTACTACATTAGGCCATGCCACCAAGACAGGGATTCACAGCAGCTCTACCTAATACATAGAAACAAACATAGGGAGGCTGCCAAAAATGAGGAGACAAAGAAACATGGCCCAAATGAAAGAACAGATCAAAACTCCAGACAAAGAACTAAATAAAATAGAGATAAGCAATCTGTTAGAGGCAGAGTTCAAAACACTGGTTATAAGGATGCTTTAGGAACTCAGTGAGGACCTGGACAGCATAAAAAAGATCCAGTAAGAAACAAAGTGCACACTAATTGAAATAATGAACAATTTATAGGGAAACAACAGGAGAGTGGATGAAACTGAGAATCAAATCAATGATTTGGACCATAAGGAAGCAAAAAACAACCAATCAGAACAACAACAAGAAAAATATATATATATGAGGCTAGGGTATGGAGCACCTGGGACAACCTCAAGCATTCCAACATTTGTGTCATAGGGTGCCAGAAGATGAAGAGAAAGAGCAAGAGATTGGAAGTCTATCTGAAAAAAATAATAAAAGAAAATCCTAATTTGGTGAAGGAAGTAGGCAGGCAACTCCAGGAAGCACAGAGATTCCCAAGCAAGATGGATACAAATAGGCCCACTCTAAGACACATGGTAAATAAAATGTCAAAGGTTATTGATAAAGAGCGAATCTTTTTTAAAATTTTTATTTAATTTTTTTTTATTTTATTTTAATCATTGTTCAAGTACAGTTTTCTCCCTTTCACTCCCATTCCAGCCTGCCCACCCATCCCTCCCCAATTCCCTCCCATTACCACCCTCCCCCTAGTTTTCATCCATGTGTCCTTTAACTTTGTTCCTGTAAACCCTTCCCATTTTCCCCTGAAACTCCCTCTTCTCTCCACTCTGGTCACTGTCAGCCTGTCCTCTATTTCAGTGTCTTTGACTATATTTTGCATGTTTCTTTGTTTTGTTGTTTAGGTTCCCGTTAAAGGTGAGATCATATGGTATTTGTCTTTCACTGCCTGGCTTATTTCACTTAGCATAATGCTTTCCAGTTCCATCCATGCTGTTGCAAAGGGTAGGAGCTATAAGGAGCGAATCTTAAAAGCAGTAAGAGAAAAACAGTTAGTTACCCACAGGAGAGTTCCCACAGGACTCTCAGCTGATTTCTTAAAGGAAACTTTTCAGGCTAAAAGAGATTGGCAAGAGATATTCAAAGTCATGAAAAGCAGGAACCTACTGCCAAGATTGTTCTACCCAGCAAAACTATCATTTAGAATCAAAGGGCAGATAAAGCGCTTCCCAGACAAGAAAAAACTGAAGGAGTTTATCATCACCCAACCATTATTATATGAAATGTTAAAGGGACTTATTTAAGAAAAACATCAAACCTATGAACAATAAAATGGCAATAAATACATATCTATCAACAATCGAATCTAGAAAACAAACTAAGCAAACAAGAAGAAAAGAGACAGAATAATGGATATGGTGAGTGTTTTGATGATTGGCAGATTATAGGGGGTTGTGGGAGAATGGGTTCAGAGGGGCGGAGGTGAAGAAGTACAAGTAGGTAGTTACAGAATAGCAGATGTAAAGTACAGTATGGGAAATGGAGTAGCCAAGGAACATATACATATGAGCCATGGCCAAGAACAATGTTATGGGGATTGCCCGAGGGTATGGAGGATCTGGTGAAGAAGTGAGAAGGAAGATAATTGGTACAACTGTAAGAGCATAATCAATAAAATACAATTTGGAGAAATACAATTTGAAGAAATACAAATCTTTTAAAAAAATAGTTTTTGAGAAAAGTTTCAGATAAAAGCTCTCCAGGTTATACAGCAAAAGATCTTACCCAATTCAGCCTCTAGTAGAAATAAAAACAACAACAAAGAAAGGAAAATCAAAATTTAAAAATAGAAAACTTTTATCCTCCTTACCTTATAGAAAGAAATAAAACCCACAAACTCTCTCTCTCATTCCCTCCCATCACCAAATCTGGATGCCGTCCAGATCACAGAAGGTGGAGTTCTGAGAAGAGAGTGGAAGATTTCAAGGCTAAACAGTCTTTTTATATTTTCTTAAGTTTCCTATGTTCATGCATCGTTAACGATCTGGGCTCTTTTTCTCCAGTGGGAATTAAGATTGGTATTGATTTTTTTAAGTACCCCAAACAGACAGCAAATGGACCTTTAGAAAGTACAGAGCTGTAATTTACTTTAAGGAACATTGCTAGAAAGATGTTAAGGAACAGTGTTCTTTGGTGGCGGACTGCTGAACTCGGGGGCCCCAGGGAGTGGTCCTGGGCAGACGGTGGGCAGGCGGAGAGCATTGCTCTTTCTGAGATTCTGCTGCAGGCTAGTTAGCCACCTATGAAACTGAGGTGAATGTGACCCGGCTGCAGGGCAGGAATCTTGTGGGAAGTCCTGGTGCGTGGTCAGGGGGAATGCCGAGGCAGAAAGTATGAGATTTGTTGGGTTTAGTTCCTGGGATGAGCACAGAGGCATCAAGAGGGCTTACAAAGAGAATAAGCTGTAGCTCTGAAAAACACTGGCTCATAAAGTGTATTTTTAAAGATTTAAATTTGGAATAAGTAATAATGAAAGAATAGGCTCACTACTAAAGAAGAAAACTAAAATAATAATTTGTTCTATTTTATCATTTCCAGCAGAGCAAAAATCTCAAAGTTGGGAAAGGGCAGCACAAATAATATAAATAGTACAAACAACTAGTTGATTCCTGATATGGGCTGAGTCATATCCCTCCAAGATCTATAGGTTGAAGTCCTCTCAGTGTGATATCTGGAGATGGGGCCTTTGGGAGATAATTAGGTTTAGATGAGGTCATGAGGTTGGGGCCCTTTGGTGAGATTAGTGTCCTTATGAGAAGAGACACTGGAGAGAGCTCTCTGGTCCTTTCTCTCTGTGCCATGTGGGGACACAGCAAGAAGGTGGCCGTATGCAAGCTAGGAAGAGGGCTTTTACCAGAACGTGACCTTGCTGGCAACCTGTCCTGGGATGTCCAGCCTCCAGAACTGTGAGAAAATAAATGTCTTCTGTTTAAGGCCCCAGTGTGTGGTGTTTTGTCATGGCAGCCAGAGATGACTATTTCATTTTCTAAGACAAATGAGGAGAAAATAGAAGATCTAGCCACTGTCAATGGTCTAGGCTCAGACATAGAATTTCCCCAATACTAAAGGAATATGAAGACTTGGCTCTGGAAATGGGGAGGTTCTGTAGATGTTTATGGAGCTTAAGAGGAGTCTGAAGATGGACAGATACCCAGATTTTCAAAAAGGTGTAAAACTTTTGGAGGGTTAGATCAACACTATTGATGTTAATCTGTATAATTTATGACAATCTAGAATTTAATGATTCTGGAAAATAATTTAATGATTTTTTAAATGAGGAAAATCAGCTAACTATACATACCTCATACTAACTTAAATATTTTTGAGGATAAGGCGATGTAACCAATAAATCATGGGACTGTTGTAGATGTATTTTTATTTCACCAGATCATTTCTCAAAAGCTCTAGAGTTTATAAGAACACACAAAAGAGAGAGATAGAGAGAGGAGTGGGGGGGAGAGAGAGTTGGGGAGAGAGAGAGAGAGAGATTGAGATTAGAATGTGGACTACCTGAGGGCAACATTAGGTAGATTGGGTGGATTTGCTGTTGGGTGAGTGGCCATATTGACAAAGTGCCAGCCAAAACAGAGGCTTCTAGGTCACCCTAGGGCTCCAACTTGGCTCAATTCTCTACAGATCATTGAACAAAAATTGTGGTTTACATGAAGACATAGAAAATATGTTTGTTAAATTTGCAGGTGATGACAAATTTAGTATCTCAGTATAATACCAGATTTTGAAAACCTCTGGAGACTGGAACAAAAGGATAAACACAAAGGGAGGATAATGTAATGGAGCTAAATATAAAACTCAACATTCATATTTGAAAAAGGCACTTAAGCCAGGGTGAGAGGTGAAGGTCTGACTTGGCAGCAGTTGCTATAAGAAATCTGAGGTTGTTTGCCACGCATTTAATGTTAGGCAACTACGTGGTTTCTCTCCTGAAAAATTAACCCCACACAACAAATGGCTAAATCCTAATGTGAGTGTAAGCTGCATTAACAGAAAAGGAGTGTCCAGCTCTCAGGAAGTGAGGGTCCGCGGCTCTTCACTGGTAGACCACATCTTAAAAAGGATATTAATGCTTCCAAGCAGGGCAGCCAAGACGGTCAGTGGGTCTGGAAACTATGAGACATAAGAAACAAAGAAGTCAGAGTCACCATGTCTGTCTGGGGACCTTTAAAAGGGATGTCACGTGAGGAAAAATGTTATTCTATTGTTGTATCGGGCAGGAATTCAATAAAATGGATGAACATTTTAGCTAATTAAAAATAAGATTCTTTCGATTTTGAATCACTAGGGCCATTCACCATGAGTTTCCTTATGATGCAGTTAACTCCTTGTTTTAGAAAAGTTCAAAGCAGGATTCATTTAGGGAGTCTGTTGCTAAACACTTTTCTAGGTTCTGAGGGTAGATGGGGATGGTGGAGATTAAGAAAGGAATGAATTGAAATTGACAGAGAATAAATCAATGCATGGGAATGGTATTTTCTCCCTTAGCCCTGGACTTGGGGCTTGGACTCAAAGCTGAAGACCTGAAGAACTCTGTGTGCTTCTAAGGTCAGGGTGTTACGGGAGCCTGCAACAACCCTCCTTCAGTGCTTACTGAGAGACACCATGTAAGAATGAGCTTGACTGCCAAACCAACTCTGGGCAATCAAAATAAGAAATATGTGAAGGTTAGGGAGTCAGCCTTTTGGGGAGTGTATATTCAGAGCCTGGCTATTTCTTTCCCTCCCCATGAGGAAGAGGAGGTAGATCTTTTGTCCTCCTTGGAGCCAAGTGAGCAAGGCTCTGAGTGAACAAATATTGGGGGTGTCACCAGAATGGTGGACTAACATCTCATTACTGGTGAAATATATAGGCCTTCTTTGAGGCTGCCATGGAGTAGAGTGGGAGAAGAGCTTATGAGAGTGTTATTGGACCCTAGCAGTAAGGCTCCATCCCTGATCCCTCTTGAAAGAGGTTAAGGACTGGGTGTTTGATGTGTACCACTGAAGATTAGGGGACATGTGTCTCATGGTAGACCTCGGAGGTCCACTGGCAGAACCCAGGACTGCAGTGTGCCTGGGAAGATAGGGTTATCCTTAAACCATCCTGGTTACTGGCATTCCTCAAAGGGAAGGGGTGCAAGAGGACTCCAGTTGGTGGTGTGATTCTATTTGTAGACATTTGAGGAGTAGCCGAGTGCGGGAGCTGGACCAAGTCTTGGGGCTCTTCACTTGGGGAAAGGCAAAGGTGTCATGGCTGCTCCCTGGAAAGGTAGGCATGAGGGTGCTTCCCTCAGAAAACCCCAGCCTTCACCTCAGCAGGATCCCTTAGTCAGAACCACCTTGAATCAAAATAACACACAGAAAACCTTTTTACCACAAATGGGTAGAAAGGTTTTGCAGGCACATCAAGAGATTCCCTTTGATGGTGGTGGGGAAGGTTGTGCCTGTGTGAGGGCAGGGGGTACATGGGAAATCTCTGTACCTTCCTCTCAATTTTGCCATAAACCTAAAACTGTTTAAAAAATAAACTCTGTTAAAAATGATAGCTTATCTGACAAGGAGCCTCCCTTGCTCTCAGAGTCGTCTAGAATTGACATGATTTTAATTGCTAAAATAAAGCAGCCCTAGCTATTTTTACTGAGAGCAAGACTAGCTCCTCTGGTTTTTAGAATTATAAAGATTTTGCTAAGCCGAGATAATAGAATTTGCTTCTGGCCAGCTATCTCGCGGACTGTCTTTAGACAGGATATTGACTGCCAGTGAGTGGTACATGACTTGCAAGAGAAGAAAGGAGTGAATGTTGAAGATACAAGAGAGTCTAAGAAACGTTTGCGCATGCCCCTACAAGAGCACCTGCCTGGCACTAAATGCCTGATACATGGCTGCTCATATGAATGACTGAGCAAACACAATAGTGAACTAAAAATGAGGTAGCTTTTGATTCCTAAACCAGCAGCTTGTAGTAGAAATAAAAAGTGAACTAAAACATCACACTTTGGTGAGGAGGAGTGTAGAGGAAAAGAAAATACTGTTGTATCCTAGAAGTCAAACAAGATGAGAGAGAGGGAAAGAGGGAAAGGGGGGAAGGGGGAAAGGGGGAGAGGGAGAGGGAGAGAGGGAGAGATCCTTTCTCTTCTTTATCTTTTTTTGTGAGGCTTTTCTTCTGGATATGGTGGTGAGATTTGGGTTCCCCAAGAGCACAGCATCTGAGGGCAGAGGATTTCACTCCATTCCCTACCATAAATCCTAAGGTCTGGCCTGTGATGGGGAAGAGGAAGAGGGTGGCTTTGAATTAACTTTGAGATGTGTGTTTGAAAATAGAGAGAGCCAAGTCTTAAACACCAAAGTGAGACTGCTCTCAGCCAGTGACTGTAAAGCTGTGGAGTTTGGTTGAGATGCCCCGAGGAAAAAAGGATTTGGCATGGTACTTTTGGGGGTGGTGCTTTCTATTTATGTCCCATAAGTAGAGGTCTCTCTAAAATGGGTTCCATGAAAAATAATTTTAGGCAGAAGTAAAAGAAATAAAATAGAATGGGTGACAGAACATGATGGAGAGGGCAGTGGGGTTGTGGGAGGGAGACACTTCCTAGGTAAGGAAATGGGCAAGGTCATCCTGAAGAAGCTGTCTTTGAGCTATAATCTTCATGAAAGGAAGTAAGGCAAGAGTGGTGAGCTGTGCAGGCAAAGACACTGGTACACGCTAAGGCCCTGAAGAGGGAACAGGACTGGCCAAGGCAAGGAATGTAAAAAAGGCCAGTGGTGCCATGCTTAGTCAAATAAGTGAGTCAGAAAAAAGATAAATACCATATGATTCCACTCATATGTGGAGTCTAAAGAACAAAATTAATGAACCAACAAAATTGAAACAGACTCATAGATGCAGAGAGTGGACTGGTGGTTGCCAGAAGGGAGGAGGCTGGGAGGTTGGGTGAAAAAAGTGAAGGGATCAAGGAATAGAGATTGGTAGTTGCAGAATAGTCACAGGGATGCAAAGTACAGCGTGGGGAATATAGTCAATAATATGGCAGTAACTAGAATGGTGCCAGTTGGGTACTGGAAATATCAGGGGGGACACTGATAGTCTTGTCTAACCACAAAGCTGCACGTCTGAAACCAGTACATAATAAAATTGAAAGTAAACTGTAATTGAAAAAAAAAAGAGAATTGTTGTCAGTGATTTTTCAGGATGGTAAACTCGTAATACAATTTTAAATAAAACACAGTACAACCTTTAAAAAAAAACAAGCACACAAGACCACTGTGACTAGAAGGAGGGAAGAATGGCAAGAGACGAGGTCAGGGATCGGTTCCTGGGAGGCCTCGTGGGCCACAGGGCAGAGTAGGACTTTATTTCCCATGAGAAGACGTGTCTTTGGAGAGTTCAGTCAGGAGAGGGACGTGGTCTGATGTTTGTGTTAAATGACTTTGAGTGATGTGTGGAAAATGGAGAGAATGTGGGCTGTGGGGAAAACAAGGAGGCCAATTCAACAGCTACTAGCTCTATTTTCTCAATTAAAATAGGGAAAAATATTAAATCTCAATTGCTGTTGTCATCATTAATGAAGACTAAAGAAATGCTACAGGCTCTGGCTGGTATGGCTCAGTTGGTTGAGGCATCATCCTGTGTCTGAAATGTTGCTGGTTTAACTCTCGGTCTGGACACATACCTAGGTTCAGGTTTGATTCCCGGTCCCTGTGCAGGTGTGTGCAACCCCCTATCCCTACATGTATGATCCCCAGTCTGGGCACATGTGGGAGGCAACCACTGGATGCTTCTCTCTCCCACTGAAGTGCCTCTCCCTTCCTCTCTTTCTAAAAGCAATGTCCTCAGGTGAGGATTAAAAAAAAAATGAATGCCCCAGAAAACAGTGGAAACTCCTGCTGGCTACCACTGAGCAGGTCATTTTCTCTCTCCCTCAGGTTAACAGCAATAGTGAAATAATTGCTATTAAGATATCAAAGGTGGCCATATATGAGTGTTTACTATGTGCCACGCCCTATGCTAGGCATGTTAATTAATCTTACTTTATTTAATCCTCATGAGAATATGTACCAGAAATGCTGTATAAAGATGGCAGCTGTTAACTGAATTGACAGGCTATCAATTTAGTCAAGCAAATGATTAGGCATACAGTGATTTAAAACCAATTCCATATTTGACTAAATTCCATCTTTTCTGAAAATGACTATTTACAGGCTTATCCTTGGAGAAAAGACTTTCATATCAAAAGAAACACTTGAAATATTCTTCTCTAGATGCAGAGATATTTTGAAGTCACAGGTATTGTCAGGAATATGTTTCTGAAAAATTACCAAATTGTTTTCTGAAATGCCCTTTAGATGTCATGGTTTTTAATATTCTGAAATTTTATAATATGTGGAAAAACCACATTGGAACCTACTCTATGGAGGGCCTCACTTTAATGAGCAAATGAAATTCCACGGCGCTGTGTAAATATTAAATGAGGGGTGACCATGGATTTAAAGTTGGAAATTTTCATCAGCCAAGGATATTTTTGGGGGTCTGCCTCCTTGAATTCAATTTTACAGTTTTTATTTGATGAAATGATCAAAGCCTTTTTCTTTTGAGCTAACACAGCATCCCTTTGAAATGTAAAATTAACAGTTTAAACATAAAGGAGAAATAATCATGGCTTTAGGTTTCAACTACCACCGGTTTTGAATACCTGGAGAGAGAAATTCCCCTTTCCAGTCTCCAGGTTTGGGGATGAACCTCCCTCTTCTCCATACAGGTGGAAAGTATAGATGGGAAAATTGAGGTTTAGAGCAATTAACTGGGAGAATTAGGTTTTGAACTCAGATCATTCTACTGTGTTGCCTCTTAGGTTTTCTATAGAAAGATATACTATTCTTGCATTAAATCAATGGGATTTTATTGACTACTAAAGGAAGTTCTCAGTCACCAATGTCTTTTTCTCCTGGTTCACATGTTTCTTCCTAGAAGAAATGAACATGGAAACTGTGGGCTTGATCTAGTCTTCCTTGCCTTAGCCAGTGGCTGAATCCTTTGCTCTTCTTCTGTCACCATCCCCCAGATGCCTCATTTCTCTTTCCCTGCTGAGAGCCAGGGGAGCAATCTGTGATGCTTTGGTTTGGAGAGTCATTCCAGTCATTTAATTTTTTTCTCTTTTTTGGGGGGAGGGGGTTGGTTAAAGTAGAAATGGACACTTATAGTAGAAACTCTATTATATACTTTACCTACTTCATTTTTTAATGATTAAAAGATTAATTTTCCAAACATCTAGAAAATCCTCATAGGTTCAGTGGAACTACACTTGGAGAACTACTCTAAAATTCAGGTATTTACCATACAGTGACCAATGCAGCCGTAATAAAATTGATGTTAAAAAAAGAAATACCATCAATGCAGAGAGAGGTAATAAGTGCTATGATTCTAAGAAGATCCAAATACAGTTTCAACTGTGAATTACTATAGCGTTTGGGCTTTGAGCCAGCAGCTGCCCTTTAGACAGGGAAGGTAGAACTGATAAGTGCAATTTATATATTGTTGCCAGTTATTAATTGCCTAAAACATAGGACTTAGGTTTGGATGACATATTGTTTCATCAGAATTCAACTCAGTTGTACAGCTGGAATAGCGGGAAACAAAAATTTTTAAAAATCCCTTGACAGCCAGAGAGATAAAAAATTGTCCATATCTTTTAATTGTGTTTTGTAGTATGCTTTCTAATCTGAATCTAATTTTACAATATATTCACCAACTTAAAAATTGGTTGAATTTAGCTCAACAAACTTAATAACTAGAAGTTATTAATTATGTGGCTAAATTAATCTATTTTCTAAAAATGGGTATTTTTGAACAGCTGAGTTCTCTGTGTTACAATATGACAGGCAGCAGATTTCCTGTTGAGATTATAGATGGATGTTGCCTTTGTCTAAATAGAGTTTACGTAGGGCTGTTTATTTTAGGTGTAACTTCACAGGGTTAGAAGATCTACGCCCTTGATTATTCATTGCAGCAGATCAACTGTCCAAACAACTGGATCAATTCACTTTTCCCTTTTATGTCACCCACAGCTGTATAGCTAGTGACTAAATTGATCAGTACTATGTAATTGAATTGCTGGAAATTAGTATCACTGAGTTGCTACCTTTATTAGCAGAAAAATAGAATTGCTAAAGAGAGAAAATAATTGGACAGTTTAGGCTTATATTTCTTAGAAGTTTATGTGTTTAAAATCATCTCTGCAGTAATTCTTTGGCTTTAGGTCCTTAAAGGAGGAAGGCGTGGGGTCCTCAGGCCAAGACTCCAATCTCTGTTTCTCTTGGTTTCTGCCTCTTTTCTTGCAATAATAACTGCTATATTTGCAATACTTATAAATGTAAATGGCTTTCTTCCGTAGCAGCTTTTTGAAAAATGTGGAGATATTGTTCCTTGTAAGCATTTAGAACAGAAGTCGAAGGACTAGAAAGTGTTGGCAGTTGTACATCACACAATGGCTTATCTCTTTGCCAATAATGTGCTGTTCAGCACCGGGTGCATTCCCTTAGGAAGCTCTGCGGAAATGCCCTTTCTTCCACTTAGAAAGGGAGCTTTAATTTCCTTCCTGTGTCTACTCTGAATGGTAATTGGACTTTGTGATTCTTGTTTCCTGATTTATGATGATGATTAGGGCAACAGAGGATTAATACAAATTTGGTCACTCTACCATAAAGTAAAATGAACCATCTTTGGATAATTACAAGGCAATAATAATGGTTCTCCTCTCCCTCTCCACCCCCTCACCTGCCTATGAGAGAACCAAGGAGGCAACACATTTGTGTTAACAAAGAAATGAATTGACATTTTTGAGACTGGCCAAGGAAATGTTACCATTCATTGTTCCTGCAAGAAAAATATTAATTCTCAGTATCCAAAAATACTACTGCTGTTTTATCACTAGTTTCCCACTTGCAAGTGTTTTTCTGTTTCTGTCCCTTCCTTGCCTGACAGACTGCCCTAAACAGAGTGGCACAGTCAGAGAGATGAGTCCTCAGGGAGGTGATGCTTGGTGAGGGGCTTGCCCCCGTTATCCGAGGGGAGATATGTGCTGCATCTCAGTGCTGGTTCAAGGTGAGGGAGGGAGACAGCTGTGGAGGCAGGAGTCTCAGGATCCTTAACCTTTTATGCTGAGGGCTGTGCCCAGGTATATTCCCCTCATAAGTCTGTAGGACAAGGGGAGTCTTCAAAATTCTTTTCTGTGATTTGTGATTTGTGATTCAGAATACTAACTTAGCCTTTTGAAAATAGAAACAGGCCTTAAAATATTCTTTTTTTATGATCTGCCTGGTGTTCCAATAATGGGCACAATTGATTTTTACCACCCTCTGTATGTGTATAATCTTCTTTTCAGAGTTTAGTCAAAACCCTTTCTCCATGTTGCACTTAATTAGGTCGGGATCTATTCTGTAGGAACAGATTTTACTAGCTTGTGCTTCTGGTTCCTTTAATGAAAATTCCCCAAGGCAGTTCAGTGTAGGAATGGTCAAAAGAGAAAGGAGATAATAATGTTTGCAGAGAGCTTCCAGTGGTGTAGGCCTTCGTGTTCACTGTGTTGTTTATAAAGGATCTCCTTTAATACTCACAAATGTCGGTGTTCAGACAACCCAAGCTCAGACAGATCGGGCAACTTGCTTCAGGTGACACAATCGGTGTATGATAGAGGAGGGATTCAGATCCTAAGGTTTTGCCTTCCCAGCTGCATCAGACTGGACACGCTTTACAGGGAAACATTAGAGAATGTGGCAGTGTAACGGTTCTTGGTGAAGCTGCCCGCAGCTGACTTTACATACCCTTCTAAATGGGAGTGTCGTGATGAGTTGATGTGTGTAATCAGGAAAAGGAAAACGTTGGAAAGTTATTTATGCTTCACTAGCTAAAAAGGCACTGGTCTGCTGCCAAATTGACATACGTTTTGGGAATCTGAGACTCTAAGGTACTCCTGTATATTCTGCTTATGATAAATAAGGCCATTTAATGCCCACCACCTGCCCACAGCACGTGGTGGAGTTGTCAGACTACTCCCATTACTTCCCTCAGATGGTCTTGATTAATGTACAATGATGGAACTGTTTTACTTTTTTTTTAAAGAAAGTGTTATGATGGGACACAACTAGATATCTTTAAATATACCAGCTTCTGTGGTTGAAAGCTAAACAGCTTCCAGGGATCACATTCTAAATAAGGGGGCACTTATTTAATTGCATAGCTTAATTATCCTACATATTCGTGGCAATAACAGTGTCTATGCTGTAAAGAGGGACCGGAAATGGTTTACTATTCCTATGTCACCTTGACTTTGCTCACCTACCTCTAACAATGATACCTCCTCCTCCCATGCTGCTACAACCTGCAGCAATTAGGGATTATATTGGACTGAAACTAACAAAAGCTGGTCTACATTGGCTTAATCAAATAGAAGTTAGCTTTTTTCACATAACAAAAAGGCAGAGAGTCTGGACTTGGTGCAGAGGCTCCAGGAGGTCATGAGAATTCCAGGGCCCTCTGTATTTCTGTTCTGTTGTCCTCAGTGTGTGCCTCACACTTTATTCTTATGGGTGCCTCACACTGCAAGATGGCTGCCTCATTTGCAGCCTCACAGCCTCCTTCAAGGCCGGAAAGAGAAACCCAAGTGTCAGGCAGGAAGGAGCTGTGCTGCTGTCTGGAAAGCAACACTTTCCAGAAATCCCCTGCAGCATTCTGCTTGTGTCTTATTGGTGAGAATTGTCATACAGTCAACCCCAGCTGCAAGGCAGGCTGACAAAATGAGGATTTTAGCAGGGCTCATCGCTGCCCTAAAAACCTTAGGCTTCTGTTTCAGTAAGGCAGAACTGGTGAAACAGATATTGGGTAAGTAGTTAGCAGTGTCCTCTCCAGCACAACCCTCACCCCGAACTGCTTACTTATACTTGGCTTTAAGACTAGAATGAGCCCTGGCTGGCATAACTCAGTGGATTGAGCGTGGGCTGCAAACCAAAGCATTGCAGGTTCGATTCCCAGTCAGGGCACATGCCTGGGTTGCAGGCCAAGGCCCCCAGCAACTGCACATTGATGTTTCTCTCTGTCTTTCTCCCTCTCTTCCCTCTCTAAAAAAATAAAAATAAATAAAATCTTAAAAAAAATAAAAAAAAAGACAAGGAAAATCTAAAAAAAAAGACTAGAATGAAAAGTGCAGAATAATAGAAGGTGAAAAGGGGCTTCTTTATTGCTATGCACTGTTTTACTGTTCTTTTTCACAGTATAACATCCTCGCTCCCTCTGACTTTGTTGATCATTTCTCTCTCTCTGTCTCTCACTTTCTCCCCGCCTCCCTCCCTTCCTTTCCTCCAGTTTTATTACGTATTTGACAGGTCATATCATTTTCTCAGGGTAACCTTCCCTAACACTTCAGGCAAGATTAGGCAGTTCCTTTTTATATGTGCCCCCAGCACCTGAACCATATTTTTCTTCTTTTTTGGATCATTTATCCCAATTATACTTACTTGAGGGGCAGAGGGCAGTTTTGTTATTTGTCTGATGTCTGGTTCTCTTCTCCACTGGACTGCAAACTCCATGAAGGCAGAGGCTGTGGTTATTTGCACCAGGCTGTGCCCCCCATCCCGTGCCCAGCACAATGCTTAGGACACTGAGTGAATAATGAATGAATCTATTTTGAGGCTGTTCTTTCACCTGCTGTCCTTCCTTTCATTTTTTTTGCATCTCTTTTCATCCTCCTACTCTATTCTAACTTTTAGCATTCTTTAACCACTCACATTCACGTTCATCTACTCATTCATATGTTCTTTCTCTGACCTTGCCTCTCTCTCTAGATTATTCTTCCTCTTTCTCAGATGGGTATTACCTTGACTCACAACTCTACATTTCCACTCTGGTTCTCTTATTCAGGTTTTAGTATGGATGGCCAGTTGCTTACTAGTTTTTAACTGGAGTGTCTTTTTATTACTCCACACCTGACAATTTTCAAATATGCTCATCAGGTCACATCTCAAGTTCTTAGTCTCTGAAAGTGATGAAATCTTCCTTTCATGACTTAAGCTTGAAATCTTGTCATTTATGGAATCATTTACTTATATCTTGAAGTTGCTGTTTTCTTGCCTTTGCAAATAGATGCAGCTGTTCATTTTCATTGCCACCACCCCAGGACACAGTGTACAGGTTTGTGGGTGCTGGCATGTGTGGGATGGCAAGATCAAAGGGAACAATAGTCGACTGACCAAATGCTCCTCATCAAGCAGGCGGTAGAGCACAGGCTTTTGCCAGTTCCCGTTGCAGTGCACTCATTTACATACCATGTTCTGGTGCTCACGACTCATGGCACAATCAATTTGATAAGCTGGGTACTCTGCAGCAGAATTTGAGAGGATTAGCTACTTAAGACAGTAATACATTTCCTGATGGTAGATAGGTAGGCACAACAACTTTTGCAGTATTAATGAAAAGATCACAAAATGGTATGACAAAAACTGCATAAGTATAGTTACAGTAATTAAAGGTTTTGTAAAGACAGATCAAATGTTCCCACTCAATCAAATTCATAATGCAGAAATTAGTGGAAATTTATTGAAATTAACAAATATGAAATTTAGAAAAGTGAGCACAGTTGAAAAGATTATCTCATTAATCAAGATGTGCCTTTTTATTTCACAGAGAAGTAGGGAATCAGAGGAACAGATTGGATAAGTAAATGAATGCGGCAGTGTCTCGACGATGCCACGTGGCTGGTTGAAAAGTGGGAACTTTTGATAAACTTTCTATTCGGCATTTGCAGAGTAAAGCTCATTATTTGTTGGAACAAAAACCCTAGTGTTTGAGAACACTCTGAACAAAAAAAGCTACATTTTAACATAAAACTTTTAAAATAACTTTATGAAAGGATAATTTCTGCGTGGTTTTAGATCAGTCACCCATAGAGTATTTCAGAAAATTGGTAAACACTTTCCACATTACCTAGTTATTTCCTATAGGGAATGTAAGTTTCTTTGGGACCTTTTTTTATTTTTTTGTGTTTGGATTGAGAAAGAGCAGTGGTTTATGATATGGTTCATTTTTTAGTTTACTGAAGGTGTCAGGTTGAAATTCATCTCTGTCATCAAGTTGTTCTTCAGGATATGTTCTTCTGATAGATGTTTGGATATACAGGGCACAGAGGCAGAGAAGCACAGCTGGTATCAATAGCAAGCTTACATCACTCTCCATTTCCCTGACTTTATACCTGTCGCTTGTTTTGTCATTCAGTAATCCATTTGATTGTGGGGATTATATACAGAGAAATGTGTCACATATGGGATCCATGAAGAATATATTTTCTTTCAAATTTATGTCAGCTAATTCTGGTTCTTTGAGTGTCTCTAGCTCTGGAATGTGTGAATTAAGGCCATGTTTAGATTTCTGCCACGGTCTTACTCCCACTGGTGGGGTGGTGCTCCAAAAGGAGACAGGGACCAAGGTTCTGTTTCCCTGGTAGATGTATTTCATTTATTACTTGTAGAGATTTTTCTCCTCTGGACATTTTCATGTTTGTTTGTTTTTTTTTTCCAATGGACTAGAGTAAACATTATTTGGGCTTTCATCCATCATAATAATAGAAGGCTACTGTCATAAAGAGAAATGTGGCGCTTGAGAACTGGGACAGTGTTAAGTCAAAAATTTAAGCTTGTTTGTATGACAAAAGCAGTGAGTAGGAGCCATGCAAGAGATACAACAAATATGTGCCTTATCTTTTGGGGGATTTCATCTTCATGGGTGTCTCAAAACGAGTGTTTATAATTCAAGCAGTCAGTTCTACTAAAATCATTCAGATTGGTTGTCATTGTTCAGCAGTAAAACTGTTTGAGTAAAATCTTCCTTGATAACAGGTTGGATTGGTTACTTTTGTATATTCGATTAACCTTCTATGCCTTGATGTATGTAACTGTAGTGAAATAGGAAAATTAGCTCTATCAAAAAATACAGTGACAACAAATACTAAAGCTAGTAAGGTATTCTGTTTCTAAGGAAATTTTTCTTTCTGTACTATTTAAAAAATTTTTATTTTAATTTTTGAGAGAGGAGAAGGAAGAAGAGGAAGGAGAAAGAGAGAGAAAAACATTGGTCAGTTGTCTCTCATACACAGGCCCTGACTAGGGACTGAACCCTAAACCCAGGCATGTGCTCTGACCATTCAGAATCAAACCAGCAACCTTTTGATTTGCATGATGATGCCCAGTCAACTGAGCCACACCAGCCAGGGCTCTTTCTCTACTCTTTCTACGGAGGTAGGTATTCCAAGGGAAAGTGCGGATAGCAGTCAACATCATGTTTTCAATGTAATATGGTATTGACCAAAATTATAAGCAAAGTTCAAATCATGTCTATTTTTGAATGGCCTGTATCTTATAGTTTGAGGTCAAGAGATAAATAAAGAAAACGGTTTTGAAATTATAGGGGCCCTTTGTAGGTTGCCCACCTACTACCCATTTCCTTTCTTTCCTTTTCCCACCTGGACCTCTAATTTATCAAACATCCCGGCTCTAGCAAAACAACATGTTCTAACACTCTGGCCACAGGAATTGGTCTCAGGGTGATCATGTGACCTGATCGGATGAGACATGTATTGGAGGGTCAGAAAGACTACTCTTCCTTCTTGCTTGGGTCTCTCTCTCTCTCTCTTCTTCTTCTTTCCCTTCTATGTTAGACATGTGCAAAGTATTAAGCCACTTTCTTGCTATTGGTCAATGGACTTTTAATCACAAGAAGGCGGTCACAGGGTGAAATTGACACCTTAAGTGGTAGAAGGTAAGCTCCTAGCTGATATAAAAGATAGGTGGTGAAACTGATTTAATTGCCTATAATTTCTTTACTATTTATTTAAGAAGACTTTAATCCAAATTTTGAATGTGATACTTTTTAAATCAATAATCATAGCATCTATCAGTTATTGAAGTTATACTATGTGCTAGGTATTATACTCGGTAATTTTTATGCCTTAGTTCATTTAATCTGCCAAACCACATTGTGAGTTAAAAATTATCATCTTCATTTATAGATGGGGAAACTGAGGCATCAAGAGTTTAAGTTACATGCACAAAACACGTGGATAGCAAGTGGCAGAATCAGAATTCAGTCCCAAAGACCATGTTTCTAATCTACTACCAGGGGTGTCCAACCTGCAGCCTGTGTGTGGGTCGCATGTACCCCAGGATGGCTGTGAATACAACCCAACATAAAATAGTAAATTTACTTATAGTGACCACAGGGGAGGGAGGAGGGGCATAACATGGGGAAAGAAAGGGAAGTATCAAATCAAGGAACAGGTACAAAGGACCCATGGACAAAGTCAACCAGGTGGAGGACAGGATTGAATGTGGGGGGTGGGTGGGTAGGACAGGATAGAGGGGTAGAGTAAAAGGGGAAAAGTGGGGACAACTTTAATTGAACAACAGTAAAAAATCATTTAAAAATTATGAGATTTTGTTGTGATTACATGTTGCAATGTGTTTAATATGTGGCCCGAGACAACCCTTCCTCTTCCAGTGTGGTGCAGAGATACCAACAGGTGGGACACTTAAACCATCCATAGTCAGTTCTTGAATTTGAGGAAACCTTTTCTGAAGGTCATTCAGGCATTTATCCCGAGTATCCTAAAAACAGCCCCTTGAGGACAGTTTTGCAGATGCAGCTTTGAGACATTAAAGGAGTTGAAGTCTTAGTCGTGGTTGTGTAACAAGCAGATCGAAAAAAGCAGTGGTGGTGTGGTAGAAAATAATTTGCCTCTGTGAGCACAGTCACTCCACTGTCTTTGAGGTCAGTAGGTTCTTTGTGCTATTCTGTCTTCCCAGTATCCCTCGACATCCTGCCTTTCCATCTTTGACCTTGTCATCATCAATTACCATGCTCTGGGAACCCAGATGTTGCCTTGTTTGATTAGCTCCACTCCAATCAATGAGGAACGATCCTTTACATTTCTGTAATGGCCTATAACTCACCAAGAGTCCTTTTGTCTGTGAGCTCATTTGGGCCTTTCAACCACCCTAGGAGACAGGCTTTTGTACTCATTTTCCTTGTCCTAGGTGCTCAGATGTCACTTCACTTTAAGTTAATTTTCACTTGCAAGTATGTTTCCTTAGAAGTGATTTTTTTTTTTTGTTCTGTCTTATAAATGTTCCTGAACTTTGCAGCTAGGCTGTAGGCTCCATAAATGGAAGAACTGATTATGAATTTTGTGTGCTTGACTTTCCTTCAACCATGCCTCCTGTTGGTACACAGTGTTTTCTTGGGGGAAAAAAAAGATAACTCATTAAATTAGTATCTGGCACTGCCTTTTTAGAATTGATTGTTAAATATTCCGGAATTTTGTTAGTGGACTATGAAACTTTTGGGAGGTGGAAGTCTCTGCTGGGATTACTTATGCCATGAAAACTGGCAAAGGTGACACATCGAGGCCCCCCTCTATCCACTCCCACCCGCAGAGAGCCAGTTTACCAGGACAGTCTTGTTTACAACCTTTCCGCTGGTCCATGGGCAGCTGCCCTTATTTCTCTTCTGTGGATTAGCTAATGGCCATGGCCCAAGTGTCTATGCCAGGGGAAAAGGTGGAAGTGAGGTCACTGTGTCAGTTTGCATGTCTTTGCTGTCCTGACACTCTGAGCAGAAGATGGCAGTTGGTGTTCACTGTGGAAAACTAAGGAACACTGTCAAGGAAAACGTGGTTGGGAAGTCCAGAGTAGGTATCACCAGAAGTCTGCCTCCTTCTCTGATCTATCTTGTGACTCCCTCCCTCCCTTCTTGACTGAATCAGCACACTGGTCAGGCTATGCTTCAGATCTCTGAGACTGCTGGAAAAGGATGCTTAGGGTTACAGGTAAAAGAATTCCTGATTAAAAGTGGTGTAAACCACAAAGTTAGTTTACTATCTTATCATTGGCCTCAGTGATTCTCTTTTGTTTTATTCTCCGTCAGCCTCAGTGTGTGAGTAATGATTCCCCCCCTGGCTGCCAGAAGGTGTTAGGTCTGAACAATAGGAAACAAATACAATGTCTCAACCCCCAAGAATATCCTAGATTTGTGATAGCCCTTTTTTCTCTTTCCTGAAGTAATAACATTCTTTTACCTTAAATAAAGGATTTAAGAAATAAGAGGGAAATGGCACATCTTGTGGAGTATTAAACATAGCTCTATGGTAAAAAAATAATTTTGAGGTATTCATTTCCAATTACCAGGTAACTTCAGCGATTTTATGTGATGAGAAGTTAATTAGGAAGCCATCAACCCAAGACTATCACCGAAGTTGTCATAAGAGCTAAAGGAAGAACATTGCAAGAATTCACAAAAGCTTTCATTATTATATCTGAGGCAGTAAAATGCTATTTAAGTGGAATTGAAGACCCAAATGGTTACAATTATGGAATATTGTAAATTTTTTACATTAAGAAAAAATAACAATATTTTTACTTTTATGGGAAGCAAGAGGCAGACTATTTGAAATTGTAGGAATTTATGAGTTTCCCTGTTCTAGGCACTTGTTCTTCTTCATTTCCCATTGCTAACACAGTACCTGATGTACTGAAGTCAGTGCTGAGTAAGAAGAAAAGACAGGAAAGGATGCAGGTATAGTACTGTGGTTCCCTGGGCAGATTGGCCATGGCAGAAAGAGCCCAGGGGTCAGCTATTGGGAGTGGGGTAGAGAGGCTTCAGATGGAGTTGGGCTTTGCTTATATTTGGACCTGCATTTCCCTCATTTGATGCAAGGATCACAGAACTGGTCCCAGAATCTGGTGAAATGACTGCGAAGGGGTGAGGGGTGCGGGACTGGACCACTGCACCCACCTTTCCTGTAGGGCCAGTGTTCGGGCTCAATCTCTGTGACACCAAATATTCCCTCTCCTTCCACACTTTTGGTTGAAGTTAAGTAATGAAAAAATGAAAGTTGATTCACTGATTTCAGACGTTTGTATTTACCAGCTTGATTAGCTGTTTTATAACCCTTTTGAGGAGAGGTGGACAGTCAGTATAAATGGAAGGCCATGCCATTAAGGCAAATTGTATCATCAGCTTAAAACGCACTGGCAAAGTGTTCCATGCCAAGGCAGTACAGAAAATACTGTTGCACAGAATTTAGAGTATGAAGAAAGTCTTATAATCTTTTAAGATTTTTTATTTTTTAAAACAGTTATGTATGAGTACATATGGCACAAAACTTTTTTTGGAAATCTGTCTTCAGTACATCAGAAACGAAAATCTCCTTTAGGCATTAAATATCAAAACCCATTTTCATATTTAAAAGCTACCACCCTTCTTTAGAACAAACTGGATTTTGTGTTTTTCTAAAGGAGACATTCTTATGGACTCCAGACACAGAGTAAAGAGGAAGAAAAGAGAATATAAATGTAATAGTTTAATAAATTTGTTATTAGAGCATCACAACTCTGTTCATCCTAAGTGAAATGTACAAATCAAGTAAAGATTGGAAGCACCATAAAGAAGAGAGTTTTCCTATTAAATGCACATGTTTAAGTTAGTACTGTGACTTTTACAAAAATGTATGAATAATGTATTTCCTGAGTCCTTTCCTTTCTGGGGCAGAATCACTGCTTTCACAAAGAACATGTGAGAGGCCAAGTCTGCAGAATTCTATAAACCTTGTTGCAGGTTTAAGATTGTGCTGTTTTGTATTCCATGAATTTGTTATTGAGTTTCATAGAATCTGACACTCAAAGGAAATGTCTCTTAAATATTACCTCTGACTGAATAAAACATCGACTTTTATTTTTTTTTAAAAGCAATATGTGAGAAAATGAAATAGTATCTAGGACAATAAGAAAAACCCAAGGACAGTAATAAGTAATAATGAACTAGATGGTAATCTCTGAGTTCAGGATTCTTGCTTAATAATTAATTCCAACCCTGTCTTCTTTCTTTCCCTGTCTTTCTCCTCTTTATCTTCCTTCTTTTCCTTCTTCTCTTCCTCTGATGAAATCCTATGTAACAAGTGGCTTTAAATATTATAGCGACTAAAACAATAGCTTTTGAATAATAAGGGGACACATAAAAGTCTTTTTGTTCCTCCCTGAATCTGCCTCACCATGTCAAATATATGAGTGATAAGCATGTGTTGAATGTTGTTTTCAAATTAGACTTCTTTTCTCAAAAGGGTTCAGTCTTCTAACTTTCAAGCTTGTACTGTACTAAACAAAAAGCTATGAAAATGTTGTTGAGTGAAAGTTTTGATGGACCCACTTTAATAAATAAAGAGGAGTCATTTTAAAATTAACATGATGGTACAGAAGTAAGTACTGGGAAAGGGACTGGAATTAATTGTTCACTCGAGGAGATGGTTTGCCTCTGACAGTTTCATATATAATTTTTAATGTATATTTATTATTTACTTCCTAATGTCTAGCCATTTTTACTACTTTTTTGATTTTTAGACATACTTGATTATCACCTATACAGTTATTAGTCATTATTTAATTAAATTGATTCACTTTGCAATCTAAATTTATTTATTTATATCTATTTGTTTATTATTAATTTTCAGACAGAGAGGGGAAAGAGAGAGAGAGAGAGAGATCAATTTGTTGATCCGTGTTGTTATGCATTCATTGGTTGATTTCTGGATGTGCCCTGAGTGGGGATTGAATCTGCAACTTTGATGCACCAGGAGGGTGCTCTAACCCACTGAGCTACCGGCCAGGGCCCCACCATCTAAATGTATTTAAACAGAAATTTTTATATTAGTACTGAATAGGAAACCAGTATACTCTGCTGAAAACAGAAGGCAACTATAAAAATAAATAAAGTCTGATGAAAATGGCGTCATTAAATTTTGGGCAGCTTCTGCCGCCTGGAGAAAGACTGAGCCTGAGGTAAACATTCTTAAGAGGAGAGTTTGTCAGATGTTAGAGAAGGGTCAGACACACAGACACTGAACTGAGCCGTGTCTCTGGCCATGTTTTAAGAGTTGAAAAAGAATCTAGAAAAGAAAAGAATAACTTCTCTCTACACTGAGTCAAATATAAACTTCAAAAAGGAAAAAAAGAAGCTGGATTTCTCATAATTCCAAATTAGTGGAGCTTTAATTTGTAAAATTTTAGTGCTCCATAATTTTTCCGAGAAAGTAAAAACAGTCTCTTTATTTTTAGTTTTATTTAAAACATTTGATTTAGCACATATAAAATTACGGATATAATTAGAGTGAAGCTTTCGTTTTCCTTTCATGATTTTATTTCTTGCCCAGTGGGTTATGTAAGCAATGTTTCAGTTTTCTATGTAAGTGTCATATGCTAAGCCAGGTTATACTTTCTGTATCATTAATGCTTCTGCAGCAATAGTGCTTCATAAGGAATGTCATTCTAGGAATTGCCCATGAAGTCACAGTAGTCGTGTGAGTTAAATTTTATTAACACTTCAGTGTCCTATGGAACCAAATCACAGAGATTAAATCTAAATGATTAAAATGCCAAATTAACATAGTCATAGACAATGAGTTAGAGAAATGTTAGTGTAGTTTTATAAATGTTGAAATACTTTATTCTTTAGTGATTGCTTTGGACTGGTTACCTCAATATTGATAATGATCATTTTTGGTCTCATCTAAAGCATGATCAGTTTTACCCTCTTGATGAAAAGAATTGATGTCTTCACAGGGAAAGTAATAGTCTATCAATTTAGTCAACCCCCTGGTGGTCAGTCACTTTAATAAAATCAAATGATTTTGTGCAGAGATGGGAAATTTGCAAGTTCTGCATCATTGGTTTCCCCTGTCACTTTAGGAAGAGCTATGTGACTCCAGCTCAGCCTGTCAAATCTCAATGAGAAAAAAGACAATTGAAAGATACGATTAGAAACTTCAGATATAGTGGTGACATGTGTTATGTAATGCTTTCTTATGAGCATTTCATAAATGATTTATCCCACTAATGTAGGTAGAAATCTGTTTGTAAGACTGAACTGTCAAAGCAGTTGACTTTTCAACTGCTTTTTTTTTTTTTTTTTTGGACAAGCAATGGGTATACTCTACTTATGCTACAAAGGAAGCAACCTACAGTTATTCAATATATGGATAATACTATCATGATCAATGATTGCTGCTTATAACAACTGGCCTTAGAATTTTTAATATTATTTGTATGCTACTAATTGATTTAAAAATAACACATTTAAATTAAATCAAGCAGAAATGCTATAAGACAAAAACAAAGCTTAGGTAAAGGTTTTATATTTAGTAGTTAATCTGAACAAACATTAAATTTCAATGTAAAATGCAAATAGTTTTAAATAATTTAGAAAACAGCACATACTTTTTTACAAATACATTGTAGACAACTTAGTATCCAGGTCTTGAGGTGGGAGGGAGAATTTTAATAGTACTGTGTTTATGAGCATGCATTGGCTTTAAAATATAGACATTTGAATTTCTGGTCTGTTTATCTTCTTTCTTCATGTCGTTATGGCCAAATGTTTTTAAGGTTTTCTAGAGGGCAGCTCATTATTTGAATCAGTTGGATGCAAAGTAGACCAAGATGAGAGTTACAGTTATAATTCTCTCTACCTACCATGTTAATGTTAAAATGTTATATTCAACCCTGCTTAGATGTTTGAACCTCCATGAGGAAATCCAGGAAGAAGCAATTTACACTGTATATTGTATAATCAAGTACATCTTTAAAACCTCTGCCTAAAAGATAAAAATGGAGAGGACTGGTAGAGACTGTACCTCTTAGTTTGACTTTCTTTACTTTCTTATCTTTCTTTTTACTTCATTGTCTTTATAATTTAGATCAAATCCAAAGAAACAATCCTGACAAGCAGTGTGGGTGGTCTTCACTAGATCACCCTAGATGCCTATTATAAATTTAAAAGAATTGGCAAAGTGTCTCCTTTTGGTATAAATACATATTTTATGGCAACATGGAAGCTTGGCAATGCTGTGAATTTTGTTAAATCTGCTGAAACTGTGGGAAATTAGGGACTTTAACAGTGGCCTCCTTACAATGAATTCTGTATTGGGGCACCTTTGACATCTGAGTCCTGTACTCTTATTGAAATTGTTTAAGTAATAGCTATGTGTATGGATTTATGTCAAAGAGATACCGAATAACATAGTTTAAGGCAGCATTTCATTTGGAGTCTTTATAAAAGCCATGGAAAAGCTTTTCCTTACTATGATTTTCCGAAAATTATGTTGGCCTTGAACTTTCTAAGAATGCAAAAAAGTTATTCTCCTTTATTAAGGTGTTAATCCTTACCATATTACCCTATGGTTGTCTGAAAGAATTCACTAGTGATAAAACATTGCTAGAAGCAAAAAGTTAATAGTAAAATTAATGAAAAAAGTTATTAATATAAAGTAAAGCAAAGTGATTGGAGAAATCAAGGATTCTTCCCTAAAGGGTAAAATGTTTTCTTATGGGAAGTTTAACATTTTTTAAGCAATAGAGCATAAAATGGTATTAGAAGCCTTTATATTTTTACTACTTTATTGAGATAGAACCTCTTCTGCAGTCATGAATGGTCAATGAGGTCTCTATTTTTAAAAAGATGTGGGTAGTAATTAAGCAAAAATGGCAACCTATTCTCATAAGTGAAAACAACTGCTACATCCACCACACAAACCCACAGTTTATATTCATTTCATATACAAATAGTTCAGGGATCACTTATTGGAAAATGATGGTTCTGAAAGAAGGGGATGAAGAGTTTGTAGCTCCCCATCTTTGTTAGAGAGAGGAGTTGGAATTGTTTCCCTCTAAAACAGAACCCTAGGAAGGATGGGGCCTACCTATACCAAGGGTCCCAGTGTGTACTTCACTCTGACTGACAGCTGGCTGAGCACAATGAAGGCCTGTTGCTTACAGAGAAGGAAAGAACTGATACTGGTGAGGCATCTCCAGACTGAGAAAGCTGAGCCCAGAGCTCTTAGGAGGCAGGAAAGCAAAGGTTATTGTCTTAGTCAAGTTTCTCCTGAGAAACAGAATAGGGTATCATCCATCTATCTATCTATCTATCTATCTATCTATCTATCTATCTATCTATCTATCATCTAAAGAGTTTTGTTGTGAAGAATTCGTTCACACAATGTATTGTAAAGAGTTGGCTATGGAAGCTGATTAGTCTCAAGATCTGTAGTCTGAAGGCCTGAGAAGCATGAGAGTTGAAGGTATAAGTAAGTCTGGGTCTGAAGGCAGGAGACCAGCCGACGTTCCAACTCCAGATTATCTGGCAGAGAAAGCCAATTCTCCCTTGCTCAGCATTTTGTTCTATTCAGGCCTTCTGGACACCGGGTGAGACCTGCCCACATCAGGGAAGGCAATCTGCTTTACTTAGTCTATCAATTCAAATGTTAATCTAATTAAGAAACACCTTCCCATTCCTACCCAGAATAATGTTTCACTAAATGTCTGGGCACCCTGTGACCCAGTCAGGTTGAGGCATAAAATTAACTAGCACAGTTCTCCTTTAACATTTATTTAAAACTATCAGACAGATTTTTAGCACCCATAAATTGTTCAAATTCTGTGCAAAGTGGGGAGGAGTTGGGGGGCTGAAATGATAGGCATAGAAGCAGCCACATTTGGGGCACTGTGGCATCGCTGCATGACGTGAATGCAGTATGCTTGCTCTCGTGGACGGGGTGTCCTGAAGGTAACGGAGGCCCTGATGTGGGTCATGTACACATTAAGATGGATAACACGCAGTGTGAAAATGCCAAATGATGGTGGGCGAGGGAGAAGAGACATTAGAATAATAGGAAAGTGGTTCAAAAATGAGCAGCTTGAACATTGAAATTTCACCTGGTTTATAGTGTCCCTACATAGAAGACAGAGTAATTGTCACTTAACACTGTCAAAAACCTGCCTTTCCTAGGTCAACAGTGAGCTGAATCAGCCAGATTTTTCATCAGGCAAGGGACAGCCCTTCATTCTTTTATTGAAGAAGTAACTCTTAAGCACTTTCTATGGGGCTGGTCTGGTTTCAGGAGGAGGATACAGCAGTAAGTGCAGCAGAGTTACTATCCGGAGGGGTTACATCCTAGTGGAGAGGACAGCCAATAAACAGATAAAGAGAAAAGTAAATGTATAAATTTCAAACATTGTCGAGTGTTATGAAGAAAAGAAAGCAGAATAAATATAGTGACAGGAAGATGGGGTAGGGAATGTTTTACATGGACTCATCAGACATGGCCTCTTTGTGGTGGTGATTTTGGAGAAGATATTCCAATGATCTAAGGGGTCCATTTAAGTGAAGGTATTAGGAGAGAGAATTCCAGGAGACTGCATGTGTGCATGACCCAAGAGAGATAGAATTGGTGTGTTCGTGGAGACAAGAAGGCAGAGGTAGTTGGAATGGAATCAGCAGGAGATGAAGTCCATGTGTTAGGTAAAGGGCAGATCCTGTGGACCCCTGTGGACCACAGGAGCAGTTAAATTCTATCAAGAATAAGTGGATGCATATACTGTTTTCCTCGGGGGAATGGTGTAATCTGGTCATTGTCCCGTATGTATTTACTGACACCTTTACACACACTGCAGGGTAGGGCATACAGACTTAGCGTAAGCTGTTGCTCCAATCTCAGTGCGTTTGTACTTTTAGCTTTTTAAAAATTTCTTATTTTTATTTTTTATTGAATTTATTGTGACAGTGGTTAATAAAATTATATAGATTTCAGATGTACAATTCTATAATGCATCATCTGCATTCGTGTTGTGTGTTCACTATCTCAGGTAAAGTCTCTCTCACCATTTGTTTCCCCTTTACCTTCTTCTACCTCCCCCACCCCACTTTCAGTCTGCTAATCACCATACGGTTGTCCTACCTATTAGGGTTTTTTTTTTGCTTAGTCCCTTTACCTTTTTCATCCAGCCCCACCCCTTGAACCACCTTCCCCTCTGACAGCTGTCAGTCTCTGTTCTCTGTATCTATGAGTCTGTTTCTATTTTGTTAGTTTATTTGGCTCATTAGATTCCACATATAAATGGGCCTTAAACCTGTCAGAATGGCTATCATCAATAAATCAACAAACAACAACTGTTGGCGAGGTTATGGAGAAAAGGGAATCCTCATGCCCTGTTGGTGGGAGTGCAGACTGGTGCAGCCGCTGTGGAAAACATTGTGGAGTTACCTCAGAAAATTAAAATAGAACTGCCTTATGAACCAGAAATTCCACTTCTGTGAATTTATGATGAAAAAAATCTGAAACACTAATTCAAAAAATACATGCAACCCTACGTTTATTGCAGCATTATTTATAATAGCCAAGATTTGGAAGCAGCATAAATGTCCATCAGTAGATGAGTGGACAAAATAGCTGTGTTACATTTACAAGTGGACTACTACTTGACCATAAAAAAGAAGGAAATCACACCCTTTGGAACAGCATGGATAGAACTGGAGAGCATTATGCTAAGTAAAATAAACTAGTCTAAATTAGAGAAGACGAGAACCATAATTCATGTTTTTAAAAGTTCCATTTGACTATTTAATGGAGAAGAGAGTATAGGAAAGCAAGAGTGGAAGCAAGAAGATTACTCACTAGGCTAGTACAGCTGTCTAGATGAGCGATGTTGTAGTTTGGACTAAGGTGATAGGTTTGGAAGTATGATAAATGTTGGATTTGTGATATTTTGAAGGTGAAGCCCGCAGAATTTGCTAATAGTTGGATCAGGGTTGAGGAAAAGGGCTATTAAAATCATTTGATAATCAAAATTATCAACAGAAAAACATTAAATGGTGGTGCCAGTAACTGCGATGGAGTGATTGGGAGAGCAAGGAAGTTTGTTTTACTTGTTTGCTTTTCAAGGTGAGCAACTTTTGGTCGCATGTTTTCATGCTAATGGAAATGATCCAGTTGAAAAACTGAGGAGAGAGTAGACAAGGAGGGGAAAAATTCTGCTTGCAAAATTCTGAGTAGGTGAGACAGGATGGAATGCAGTGTACTGTGGAGGGTTGATTTGCATGGACCAAATAGAGGTCACCTATCACATCTGGAGGAAAGCGGGACTCGACAGGTCAATTGCGACTAGGTAAGAAGATTCAGTGATGGATGGGACATCAGGACTTTTTTTTCTGGTTGCTTTTAGTTTTCCAGTGAAAAAGCAGTCAAACCATCATCTCAGAGTCACAAGTAGAGGGAGGTGGGAGTATGAGGGTTTGAGGGGAGAGGAAAATATTTAAAATAGATTTTTGGAAGAGTGGGAAGAAATGAATTTACTATGAGAGCATGAAAGGATGCTGAGTGGTGCTGTCTTTCTTGAGGTTGGTGGTCATATGTTAAGAAAACAAAGAACTTCCTTAAACTTCTTTCTTAAAACTTTATACAAGAGTAGGTAGCTTAGGTAAATGTTTTACTCCAGCCTCTTTCAGCTGCTGGGGTACAAGCAGAGAGTAGAAAGAAAGGTGAATTTTAACAGAGAGTTTGGGCTTTGCCCAAAGGCAAACAGAGTGGAGAAAAAGAGAACAGAGTATCAGAGTTACTGAAAATAGTGCCTGGCGTAATGGTGGAGGGGTTTCCAGTGAGCTGGTTGCTGAAAAACTCAATGAAATGCAAGTGAGTGATTAGGGAGACAGCAGATAATTTGTAACAGATTCATTGCAAATAAAATTGTGCTTGGCAAAGTCACTTAGACCTGCAATTTAGTGGAGATTATGTCTGGTCAGGATAGTTCAAAGGCAGCCTTAGGGGGTTGAAACAATGTCATCATCAGAATCGTCAATTAGGTTACAGTTTCATTCTTTATGTTAGCACTTCCACCATGCAGGACCACACGTAATTTGGAACAAAGAGAAAGCTCAGCGTCTGTCTTTAGGGAGTTGGCATTCTACTAGAGATCTGGTAGAAAAGATAATTAGATGTAGAAAACGATCCGCAGTTGTTTTGTTGAGTGGTGTCTGTTTAAGTGAGAAAGCAACAGGCACACTAAGTTGTCTCTGTGCTCTCGTAGAGCAGAATGTGAATATTTATGAAATACAGACCTCTCTTCATCAGTAGCACCGTTGGGTCTCTACAAAGGTGGAGTTCTCTTTTAGATACTTCGAGTTAGAGAGAATTATGAGGCAGAATTACTGACAGTAAAAATATAATATATCAGGTGTAAACAGATAACCCCAAGAATTCATGTGTATAATTTGTGATCAACACAAAATGAATTATTTCCCTTTTTCTTTGTCTCCTCTTCATCCTCTTCTTCCTTTTTTCCCTCCTTTTGTAATAAAGAGATAACTAGGAAAATGATAAAATAGTATCTTGGCAAATCAATAGTTTCCCTCCCTCCCTCCCTCCCTTCCTTCCTTCCTTTAATAGCACATATTTATTATAAATTATAAGCAATAATAGAAAATGCAAAGAAAAATACTAAAATTCTACTTTATAGACATAATTTTGATGATTATCATTCTAGAAATTTCTGTATGCTCATATGCATAGATAGACTAGATAGCAAGAACTGAAAACTAGATTGTTTTTTCCATCTTTGAAGTTGGAAAACTTAATCAAAGCTCTTTTTATGCAGATGACCACTGCGTATCAATTTTTCTTGGAATTGCATGTGCCCTTTCAAGCTATAAATTTATTTTCCCCTTAATATCAGAGGAGCTTAGCTATGCTATTTTTGAGCACCTTTTCTATTACATTTACTGCATTCTCCGTCTTTATTGTGTTCTGTATGTTGATTTTCTTATGATTGTTTTAGTTTCTGTACATTTTCTACACATTTGCTGTTCTCAAATGTTTCCTGTGATTTCCAGTCAGTGATTTGTCAACCTTTCCTATTCTTTAATATTTCTTAGTCATTGCTGCTCTTTTGACCCTCACTTTGTTTTCTTCTGTAATCTTTCTTTTTGTCTCATTTTGTTTTTCCATTATCTGGTTCTTAAACTTGGTTAATTGAATTTGTATTCATATAATTTATTTTATAGAAAAAAGCACTCACAGTGAATTTTCTTAAAAAATCTCTCTATCTCAATAGTTAAGCACCACTAATAAAAAGAGGCGCTCTGATCTGATCATAATTGCAGTTTTTGATTGGATTCACTGAGTTTGAACACTTTTTCGTAATGCATGTGTTATAAAGTTCTTAACTTTAGTTCTTAAAGTTACTAACAATGAGGACCATGCCCTACAAAATAAACTGTTTCAACTGAACTAAATAGTTATTTAGGTATATATAATGAAAAATCTAAAATAAATTACATACTGATGTAACTGTTGGGGCAGATCACCAAGAAGGTGTGACCACTGGCGTGAATGACCCTTGAGCTGGAGCTGATAACTGGGAGCTCCCATTCCCTCTTCTGTGTTTGAAATGTGTGCTCTTCTTGCCTTCCTCATGCTAGAAGCTGCCCAAGAATGCAGCCTTGAGATAGTAATGTGATGAGACTGTCTAGAGTGGGTACATAACTAAACTCAGTTAAGGCCCCCTGAGTACGCAACTGGACCCAATTCAGTCCTCTATGTAAATTTTTAAGATTCTGGTGGGCGTGCGTGGAAAACTGCTCATCTTGTGGATGCCCAAGACAAATCTCATGAGTAAGCTTCCTTGCTTATTGAACCTACCACCTGCCCATCTGGAGTGGTCTGCCATTTTTTCCATGTCTCTCTGCCCTCTGTATATGGGGGATGGTTTCAGATAACTCCTGGGAAGCTCCCAGGAGTTTGTAAACTAACAATAGCTACATGTTGTTCTAAGGTTCACTGTCAACTTCACTCATTAAATTGTTGGTGACACTCTTAAATATAAGAGGCTAAGAAGGCCTGTGTCTGGCTGGTTGTGGGTGATCCCTTCTCTGTTACTGACCCAGTTTCCTCCACTTACTGATCTTTGGCATCCCATGCTGGCCCTTATGAGTTTATGTTGAATTGGTCATTTTCAACATCAAAAGCAGATATAGTTGTAGAAAATCATCAGTCTGACTACCATTGTTTAAAGTTTAGACTAACATATTCTCCATCAACTCAATTTCTGTAGTTTAGTTATCTGTTATGTTTGACACAACACATAATATGGGTCGCTTCCAAGAGTTTCAATACTCTTTTAACACACAAGTTGCAAAATTTCTGGGCACAAATTGTCTTCCCTTTCTTCCACTGTTATGGAAGAGGTTCTATAGATTTTCTCATGTAGGTGGGAAGACACTAATTCCCCATCTGGATGCCACCTGTAGGAGTTCACACCTTTCCTCAGAAGAAATTTAATCTATGACAGCAAGCTATTTTTTAAAAACAATCTGTGCATCATTCTCTAGAAGTTGAATGTAAAGATTTTTTTATGGGTTGTTTTCTTAGGATGTTGCTGTTTATAGAGTCAGTGCCACTTGGTATTTAAAACTTGTTTAACAGAAGCAAGGTCAACAATGGGTTATATATTGCCTCACGCAGAAACAATCATGCTATTTTTCTTAAGGGACATTTTGAACAAAGTATATAATGACAAAATTGACTTTGATTTTGTGTTTGATTATTATGTAGTCTGCCTGTCAACTCACTCCAGCCTAATTGGAAGACTAAAAAGTAAGTGCCTCTGTAAGTCTCTGCTCTCAAATTATAAGAGAAAGTTTATTTAAAAAATACAGAGGTACTAGAAGTGAGCCAGGCTCAGGAAACAAGTTAACAGAAGCAAAAGAAGGGCACTTGGAGGTTGGGAGAGAGAAAGGCAAAGGTAGTGAGCCTAGGGGAAGGAGAGGAGGGAAGGAAAGGTGTGGGCATGCTTCCAAGAGGCAGAGCAGTGCTGGGTCCTTCACCTTGAGGGTTTAAAGGCTGGGAGTTTGGGGGGGGTGTCTTAGGGAAGCCTCATTTGTCTCTCTGGCAGAGCAGTAAAACAGTGAACCCATCGGAGCAGCATTTCTCAAACTGTGTTTGTAGTCTCTGCACTGTAATCACTAGGGAGGTGATAAAATGCAGATCCTTGGACCCTACTTCTAGGCCCATTATAGACCTCTGAGGATTTGGATTAAGAACATGAAATGTTTGAGAGCTACAATATTAGCATTGATATTAGTATTAGTTGCCTGAACTTTATTGAGAAATTTAGAAAAGCTGCAGAATGAACTCTTATTTGCTCAAAGAATGTTTTTAAAATCATTTCTGGTGGAAAACTATGGTTTTTGAAAAAAGTTCTAAGGGACTACCTTAGAGGTGGGAGATTAAGAATTCCAGGTCTGTCCTGGTTAGAAAGGCAAAAGAAATGGCAAAAATGCACATTTTTTGCATATCACTTACAGATAAAATAGTTTACTAAAATATATAACTTCTGGAGAGCTAGCTATGGCAAAGGTTTCCTGAGTCCTGTCTTTTTTTTTTAACTTTTTTTTTATTATTGTTCAAGTACAGTTGTCTCCATTTTCCCCCCACCACTCTCCCCAACCCCACCCATCCCCACTTCCCACCCTTGGTCCTAACCCCCTTTGGTTTTGTCCATGTGTCCTTTATACCTGTCTTAAGTACCACTGCCAAGAGCAGCTGTCTTCCTCTGGGAGGAAGATGTTAAACAGTCTTTCTTCTGGCTCTTGCGCTATTTACCTGGGACATGTACGCTGATGGCGGAGAAGAATGTGGACGTTCACCCGCCGGGCAAGAGGCAGAGGTCTCCCATGGCCTGCTGGTGACTCCGGATTCTGTTTCCCCTCAAACTGCTTTGTTTTTTCTTTTACTGTGGCTATTTTGAGTAAATCTTTTATGGGTATTCTTATAAGGGTCGACATATGATTTGATTACTCATGGGCTTGTTGGGTTATGACAGATATGTGTTTAACTGTATAAGAATTTACCAAACTGCTTTACAAAGTAGTACCATCTTACTTTCCACCAGCATTGTATGAGAGTTCCATTTGCTTATTTTTTTACTTTTATTTTTAGCCATTTTAATGGATTTGTGAGAGTATCTTAATGTGGTTTTAATGTGCATTTTCCTGTTGACTAATGTAGTTGTGAATTTTTTGATGTGCTTAGTAGCCATTTGTATGTTTTCTTTTATAAAGTATCTGTTCAGCCATGGCTGGTGTGGGTCAGTGGATTGAGTGCTGACCTGTGGACCAAACGGTTGCCAGTTTGGTTCCTGGTCAGAGCACATGCCTGGGTTGTGGGCCAGGTCCCCAGTGGTGGGTGTGCAAGAGGCAACCACACATTGATGTTTCTCTCCTCTCTCTCCCTTCCCCTCTCTCTCCCTTCCCCTCTCTCTAAAAATAAATAAATGAAATATTTAATAAAATAAAGCATCTGTTCAAATCTTTTGACAATTTTTTAAATGGGTTTTTGTCTCGTTTTTAAGTTGTAGGTTACTACATTCTGGGCATAAGTCCTTGTATCAACACATACATACCAATTCATATATATATGTATATATATATGAATTAATATATAAATACACATATATTTATATATATATGCACACATGTGAGCATATATATGTATTTGTAGATGTGTGCATATATGTAAACCCTTTCATTCTAGTTTTTCCTGGTTTATGGCTTTTTCATTTTTTTTTTCCATGGATCTTGTGCAGATCAGATTTTAATTTTGGTGAAGTTCAATTTATCAATTTTGGGCTTTTGCAAAGTGTCTTATTTTAGGAAACATTGATTTGGCTTTTACATTTAAGTCTGTGATTCATTTTGAGTTAGTTTTATGTATGATGTGAAGAAAGTTCAGAGTTTACTTATTCATGTGCATATACAGGTATTCTACAGCATTCATTGGAAATAATCTTCTCCCTATTGAATTACCTTGGCACTTTATAAAAAATTACTTGGTTAAATATAAACTTAATTCTGGACGCTATTCTCTCCCATTGATCTGTATATCTGCCCTGCAGCCGGTACTGAACGGCCTTGATTACTGTCGCCTGGTAGTGTACATCTTTGGATCAGGTATGTACGTCTTCCAACTTTGTTCTTTTCAAAATGATTTTGCCTGTTGTAGGTCTTTCACATTTTCATGTAATTTTACAATCAACTTCTAGATTTCTATGAAGAAAATATTCTAGGATATTTTGTGAATAAATTTTTTTACTGTGGCAAAAATATATATAGTATAAAAGTTGCCATGTTTTACAAGATTTTTTTCATTTATTTTTAGAGAGTGGGGAGGGAGCGAGAAAGGGAGAGAAACACGTGCCCCAAGCAAGGGCCCTGTCCACAGACTTTAACTGCAACCCAGGTATGTGCTCAGGCTAGGAATAGAACTGGCAACTTTTGCTTTGTGAGATGACACCCAACCAACTGAGCCACAAGGGTCAGAGTGCCATTTTAAGCATTTTTAAACATACAGTCAGTGGCATTAATACAATCACAATATTGTACAATCATCACCATCATTTCCAAAATTTTTATCATGCAAACAGAAATTCCATACCCATTAAGCAGTAACATTCAATACTCTGTAATGCCTGGTAATCTCTAATCTTTCTGTCTCTATGAACTTCATATAAGTGAAATAATACAATATTTATTCTTTTTGGCTGACTTATTTCACTTGGTGTAATTTTTTCAAGATTCATTTATATCATAGCATGTACCAGAACACTCTGTTTTAGTATTCCATGGTATGCATATATCACCTTTTGTCTATCCACTCATCTGTTGATAGATGCTTGAGTTGTTTCTACCTTTTGGCTATTGTTAATAATGTTTCAGTAAACATTGGCATACAAGTATCTATTTGAATCCCTGTTTTTATTTATTTGGGGTATGTGTCTAGAGGTGGAATTGCTGGGCCATATGGGGCTGCTGAAATTTTATTTGCAGTTGTGCTGACTATAGAAAAATTTGGAGTGAATTGATATCTAATACTGTGTTGTGATTCATGAACATGGTACATCTGTGTCTTAGCTTGTGCTGCCATAACAAAATGCAATAGATTGGGTCCTTTAAATAAGCAAAAATTAATATTTTCATAGTTCTAAATGCTGGGAAATTCAAGACCAAGGTGCCAGCCAAGTAGATTTTATGTGAGGCTTCTTCTCTCTTGATTTTTAGGTGACTAGCATCTTGCTGTGTGCTCATATGACCTCTGTGTATGTGTGTGTGTGTGTGTGTGTGTAGAGAAAGAGAAGGGGGGGTAGATAGAGAGAGAGAGAGGGAGATAGAGACAGAGAGAGAGAAGTAAACTCTCTGTGTCCCTTTGTATAGGGTTACTAAGCTCATCATTAAAGGCCTCACCTTCATGATCTTATCTAAACCTTATTAGCCCCCAAAGGCACCATTTCCCAGTACCATCACATTGGTAGATAGGGCTGCAACATACAGATTTTAGTGAGATATAATTCGATATACAGCAATTTTCTTATCTAAGTCTACTTTCACTTTTATCAGTAATATTTTGTTCTAAACGTAGAACCTGTGCACACATTCTATTAAATTTATTTCTTAATAGTTTATGTTTATTTATTCTACTGTGAATATATTTTTGTTTCATTTTCAACTGTAGATAAAAATACAAGTGATTTTTGTCTATTGATCTTGTATCCTGTAACCTTGCTCAATTAACTTATTAGTTCTAGTGGATTTTTTTAAAAATAAATTCTGTCCTGGCCAGGTGCTCATTTGGTTGGAACATTGTTCCATATAGCAAAAAACTGCAGGTTTGATTCCTGGGTAGGGCACATTACTAGGTTGTGGATTTGATCCCTGGTAAGGAGAGTACAAGAGGAAACTAATAGATGTTTCTCTTTCTCTCTCTCTCCCTTTATTGTCCTCCCTTCTCTCTCTCTCAAATAAATAAACATATCCTCAGGTGAAGGTTACAAATAAAAATAAAAAAGTAAATAAACTCTTAAGATTTTCTACAATTCAATCAAGTTGTCTGTGAAGGAAGACAGTTTTGCTTCTTTCCTTTCTATATGTATGTCTTCTATTTCCTTTCTGCCCTTCTACTTTATTGTACTAGCTGAGATCTCCTGTACAATATCCGAAGGAAGTGATAAGAGTAGACACCCTTGCCTTGCCCAGTCTTAGGTAGAGAACAAGCAATCTTTCACCATTAAGTGTAATCTTAGCTGTGGGACATCTTATTTACATTTTTACATTCATGACTGATGTGATCAGCTTATTGGCTACATAGGCATTTTCCTTACCCAGATTTAGTAATCTGTGATTATGGTAGCTTCAGGCTCTTTACATCTGTTTTAATTAAGCAAGTTCTTTTTTATCCATGGTGTATATCAAGCTGTCGCATAATATTTTATTTTCCAGGGTCCATGGCTAAAAATACTTCAAAAATTACTGATATAATGTGCTATCGACTTTTGTTGAGGCTGAAAGCAGCCACCAAACCTCATTGATTACAATACTGTGTATAATGAAACTCAATTTTCCTTGAAGGAGGGTTATAAGATAAATTTATACTGGAATTTAGTACCAAGACCATACTTAGAAATAGTTTATCAAGGTATTATAGATCTGCTCTGTAAAGTAACGAGAATTGCTTAATCAACTGTGTTTCCATTTTTGCCTTAGTTTCATGGAAGTTCAAAGCTAAATGTTGCGCATGATCAAGACAGAGATCGTTTTTATATTTGTAGCCTCTTTTCCGGTGCTTTGGTGTGTTTTGATTTTTTAAAATATTCTTAATCTATTCATGTCTTTTGTTGTAGGTCAAGTCCAATCCTATTAGGAAGGATTTAGAAGTATAAATAATCTCTTTTTGAATTAATAAAAAGCTATTTCATAAAAGGACTTACCTTTTAAATATTTAATTGGAATAAATACCTACCTTTAAGAGGCTTAATGGGAAGCTGTAAACCGAGAGGAAGTCTCTAGACTGGAGAAGACAGTCCTTTATTGGCCTTGCAAGATAAGCTTCCAAAGAGAAACTATTGGAATGATGATCTTGTTGAGGTGAAGCTGAAATGCTTGTGACTAAAACCAAACAAAATTCAGCCCAGGCACACACTGTTTCCTTTAGTGATCCATGAGAAATGGTTGAATGTCCTGAAAATGACTTAATAAGTGACACGAAAGATTCTCAGTGCCTTGTGTGTCTGAGTGAGGTGGTGAGAGAAGGTGTGGGGTTGCTGCAGGCCGTTTCAGTCTCTCTGTGTGCTTCAGGAAATGGTATATTTTTCTGTGGCAACAGTTAGAAAAATATGAAAATTTAAATTATAGCAATTATCAGTTGATATTTGTACCACCTATTTTAATCACAGGTAAGAATATTAGTGAATTTTAATGCTAATTGTAGATGTCTTGACCTAAAAGATATGTCAAGTGAGAATTATTTTACAAAGAATTGAGTTCTCTACCACCCTAAATATATAAATTTTCATTTATAATTATTTGGGGGAAAAACAAGCAATATTGACTTTAAAACATAGCCCCAAGTGTTCATATTTTAGGATTAATGTGTGCCTGTAATGTTTGAGAGTGACACTATGTGCCAAGTTCAATGCTCATTACTAACAGTATTATCTCGTATTTCTCACAACAATTCACAGCAGCCTTGTGGTAGTAATTGCACTCATATGCCCATTCACAGAGGAGAAACAAGTTAAAAAATATCTGGTAGCTTGCCCAAGGTTACATAGTTGGTGAAAGGCAGAACCACAATTTAAAGCATGACTGTCTTCTGAATCAGTGTCTTAGTGGAAAGGCATTTGGCTGTAATAGTAGCTTCTACAGACAAAAGTCTTTTATTTTTTTCCTCACATTAAGCTAAGGGATTGCTTGCCTCAGATTAGCTTCTCAATAATGTTATTTTATCCTCTGTTTCACTATGCCCAACAAGTTGGCTTTTCATTTTCATGCTTTTTTCTTCATGGTTGTGAGATGCATAGTACAGGTCCAGGCATCTTATTTTCAGTACTGGAAGAAGGGTGGGCGTGGCATCTCCAGCCAGATTGTGTCTCCTGGGTACCACTGGCTGCAAGAGACACAAGGAAAAGAAGCGTTAGTGTTCCTAACCTCTGACGAAAGTGGCGGGGCCTGGGAATGGCTCTTTGGTTGGCGAAACTACAGTCTGGCCCAATGAATATTACTTAATGCCACTGCTGTCAGCTTAACACTAGTGGAATTTGATTCCGTATACATTTTAAAGGTGGTGACCGAGATATAAAGAATAAAGGAAGGTATTTCACTTCTCTTAGAAGCTGTAATTCAGTTTTCCAGCACAGGGCTTTAGGATGCTTTTCCCTCTCTGCCTTCTAGCCCCCGTTTTGGCAGTTCTCTATTATCTTTCTCAAACATGCCTTTGGAATCAATCCGGTAGTGTGTATTCTGTTGGGGCATGAGGATGGGAGGAAACCTGGACCCTGCTCCAGCTTACAGCGTAGTTGGGAGACGAGGTAAACATGTATTGTAGGAGGGGCACAGGGCAGCGTGATCAGAATTGCCAATTTCATAGTATACTATCATCAAAATTACAAAAAGGAGATAAGCATGGATAATCACGTGTTAGTAAAATTTGAGCTGGAAACAAAGATTTATTATTTTATTAATTTCTAAATAACCAGAATAGACAAAATAGTAAAAACAAAACAAAACAATTAGTAATGAAAAGTTAAGACAATTACAGAAATCTCACTGAAATTAACAGTTGCTAGTAAAATTACAGCTCATCTTGCTTAACTAAGCTAGATAGTTTCAAATTATTTTTTCTTAGGAGCCTCAACATGATCTCTAAATTAGGAAGGGTTAATATTATAAGGGTAATGACCAAATAGCTGTCTTCATGTCTGGTATCTCTGGAATTTTTTATAAATGGGATATAGTTACATGTGTTTGAGAGAGGTTAGTTACATGGTGTCATTCATTCAAATAATCATATATTGATGCACATTCTGTGCAGGAAGTACATCCAGTGCCGGAGCTACAAAAGTCATGGTGCTTATCCTCAGAGCTTGTGGCTAGGAGAAGGCTGGTCTTCCAGTGCCTGTTCAGCTCTCTCATCTTGTGGACCTATTACTGGCCCTATCTAAATGTCAAAGCCAATTTGAGTATTTCAGTGCATTGACTGATCAAATTATGCGAAATGCAAAATGAACACTTAATCAAAACACTCAATCTACATGTATCAATATAAGCTGACACATACCTATATGGTCAACTAAATTTCTGCTTTTCTTTGTCATGTAGGCAAAGAAGTCACTACCTAGTGCTAAATTTAATAAAATATCTCACCATTACTAACTCAATTAGAAAACATGGTTTTATTGACAGAAAAAAATGATTTATGTAAGTTCATCCAATGAAATACCTAGCAAATAATAGGCACTTAATTAACCATTTGAGTGAATATTGGTTAATGAAGGCACATAAATTACCATTGCTATGTAGGACTTTATTTTCCAAGAGGTAGTAGGACTTTGGTAACATTTTTTTTCTACTTATAAAGAAGTAAATGTTTTAGAAAAGTTATCATTTATGTTGGTTAATAAGTCTAGTTCAGTTCATGTTATTGTGTCTTCAGAGATTCTGTTGCATTTCTCCTTGGAATGCCTGAAGTGGCACATGAAAGGCTTCTCATGGTGTATCTAAATCCTTTGTTAAACTGACAAGTTGTTTTGATGTCCCTTTCACAAAATGACGTAACATCATTTCTCGTGGAGAGCAATGTACTAGCTGGCAAGTGTTGGCTTGCTGGGAGGTTTTGATGCAGGTGTTTTGTTTTTTTAATCATTGTTCTGCTTTTTTCCCCATTGGTCTCCCCTGCCCCGTCTCTCCCCAGCTCCGTCAGTCAATTCCCCCCTACCATTGTCTGTGCTGATGAGTCCTCTACTTGTGTTCCGTGTTCCTTGGCTTGCCCCTTCCCCTATCTTCCCTGTTATCTCTCTCCATCCTTCCCTCTGGTCACAGTCAGTTTGTTCTTTATTTCCGTGTCTCTGGTTCTATTTTGCTCATTTGTTTGTTTTGTCAATTAGGTTCCTCTTGTAGTTGAGATCATATGGTATTTGACTTTCATGCCCTAGCTTATTTCACTTAGCATAATGCTCTCCAGTTCCATCCATGCTGTTGCAAAGGGTAGGAATTCCTCCATTCTTTCTGCTGTGTAATATTCCATTGTGTAAGTGTACCATGCTTTTTGGATCCACTCATTTACTGATGGGCACTTAGGTTGTTCCAACACTTGGCTATTGTAAATAATGCTACTAAGAACATTGGAGTGCACAGGTCCTTTTGAATCGGTGATTTGGGATTCTTATGGCACAATCCCAGCAGTGGGATCACTAGATTGAAAGGCAGTTCTGTCTTTAGTTTTTTTTAAGGATATTCCATACTGTTTCCCACAGTGGCTGCACCAGTCTGCATTCCTACCAACAGTGTACTAGGGTTCCCCTACCTCCACAACCTCTCTAGCACTTGTTGTTTGTTGATTTGTAATGATGGACATTCTGATTGGTGTGAGGTAGTATTTCATTGTCATTTTAATTTGCATTTCTCTGATGGCTAGTGATGCTGAGCATTTTTTCATGTGTCTATGGGTGCTCTGTATGTCCCTCTGGGAGAAGTGTCAGGTGTTTTGTTATAGCAGCTTGGTACATATTCTTTGATTTTTAGGTTGAAATGTCAGTGCAGGTATTTTAATACTTTTTCAAATGAGGACTTTAGTGTCTTTAAGTTTGAAATCCTCCCCGCCCTGTATTTTGAAAGCCAAGATGGGAGTGGACAATCCATCAACTTGTTTTTCTACAGTACCCTTTCCTTTAAATCACAAGCCTATTTCCACATACTTCCTAATTTTAAAATGGAAATGGGTGCCTGTACCCACCAGTAAGAGAGGACATTTATTACAGGTATCCAGGTGTCATAACTTGTTAAGAAATCACTTTGACTCCTTGGCTGCTGAATGATTTATAATGACACTTTATCTGAACAGGTACAACATGTTGTAGATTCAACTGTGAAAAAGCATACTCTATGACTTTAAAGAACTGAGTATTTAACATGCAGAAACCAATGTAGGCACTGTCATAGGAGAAGGCACAGAGTCTGATGGTGCACAGTCCGAGGGCCCCTGAGCCAGTGGGGTGTGGGGGGTGGTCAGGGAGCAGTCACACAATGATTTCAAGTATCAAAGGAAAATATTTTGTTTGTTTGTTTTTACATTATAAGCTATAGCATCCTTATATTAAAATTAGATTGCAAATGTAGAAATAATTTGAAAAATTGAGAGGCAGCCTAGCAGAGTGCTTAAGAGCTCACACTCTGGAGTCAGACTTCTAGGTTCAAATTCTGAGTTTGCCATTTAGTAGCTCTAGGGACTCAGGGAAGACACTTAACCTCTCTTACGGTGCGTTTTCCCCATTTGTGAGATGGGGAAAATGATAGTACCTAACTCACAAGGCTGCTGTGAGAATTAACTGAAGTAACATTTAAAGACGGTTACAAGACTACCTGGCATAGCGAGTGCTGTGTAAGTGTTTGTTAAATACATGTTGTCATACAGCTACAGAAGCATTTAAGCATAATTTAGTTTTTGTGGGTAACCTGTGATATGACATATGTCCTCCGTGTTTTTCCAAGTCAATGAAGATAATGCTAATGACCTGAAGCTTCTGTAAAACAGTATCGAGAAATGGGTTAGACATTAATGGGTTAGGATCTAGTCTCATCTAGGAAAAGTTTTTATGTATTATTAATGTATATTATATCATGTATATATGTTTGTTGATTAATAATTTTGAACATATTTCAAGGAATTCGAATAAAAGTCTACATAGCTTCTCAGAGTCTAGTACATTTATGGTAGTAAAAATAGTAATTTTTATAAAAATACAAAGAAACTGGGCTTTAGGAATGTTAAACATCAGCTAACTTGCATAATTGTTAAAAGGACACATTATAACTACAAGAATTAATTCAACTAAAATATGAGAGAAAATAAAATCTTTCACTTGTTTGCTAGAGCAGGTTTTGATAATAAATGCGACTCGAATTTTCTTTTATATACTTAACCCTCATGAAAATGAAAGTAGGTATTTTGGAAAAGATAATTAAAATATTCTAATAAGGACTCTTGTATTAGTTCTGCTTTAATTGCTAATAGATTCAAATTGAAATTTTGCTCTTTGGACATTTGAAAACAAAGAGGGCAAATATTTAGAGGTCACAATCAAGTGTGAGTTTGATCATTTTACTTTTTTGTCACCCAGGCCGGTGGGGAGATTATTAATCACTCCTAGATCCTCTGGCCAAATGCTGAGCTGATTTTAGTTTGTGGATGCTGACCTAAAAGTTGCCCGTAAAAAGTTATTCTAACTTAAGCTGTGGAGCTGAGGACTGTGGAAGAAGACACAGTGTAGGCTTCATGTGGGCGGCAAGAGAATGGGAAAGGTATATAAAATTGACCCAAACATGCTGAAATGGTATTCCATACTTCTTAAAAACTCCAATTTGTGCAAGTGAACCTAGAAAATTATCTCTAAAAGCTTTTTTCTCCTTCTGTGTGTGTGTGTGTGTGTGTGTGTGTGTATGTGTGTGTGTGGTGGAAGGGGAGTTGGTGAAAACTGTGGGAGGAAGATAATTAGAAAAGTTTTAAGTAGATAAAATGAGGAGACATATGTAGGTACATAATATGTCATAGGAACCAAGGCGTACATATTCCTGAGAAATCTAAAATCATTTTTGTAGACCAAACAGGCTGTAATTCTTACTCCTAAATGAAACAGTCACTTTAATAAAAGAATTATTCATGCTAGCCTTATCTTTCCAAAGCAATATGTTCATGAAAAAGAAACTTGATTTTATAGCTATTAGGGAGCCTGGTGGATTCTCCCTTTTGGACCTCTCCCCCACATACAGCACCACAACCCAGTAACATGGGTCCTCCTCACCCCAATATACCTAAGTCTCCACCTCTTAGAATGTAACATTCTAGGGCCCTGTGGATTTCTCCAATGAGCTTTCCTGTGAGGCTAGGAGTTTCTCCCACCACCACAACCCCCACAGGTCTTTACAGCCAGAGGTTTTGAGGCTTTATTTCTCTGCAATGGGACCTTGGATTGCACAGTTCATTTAATTCCCCAGTTGTTTCTCTGTTTTTTTTCTGCACATGGATATGGGACCACTCTGTCCACCAGCTGACTGCCACCTTGCCCACCCAGTTGTCCTCCAGCTGCTGCCTTGCTTCATGTCCTCCCCGCCCAGGCTGCCCATCTCCACCCCTCCTACCAGTCTGGATGAATGTTTCTTCTTTAACTCCTTGATCGTCAGATTTCCATACAGTTCCATTTTCTGGTAGTTCTGGTTGATTTTTGTTTTTAAACTTGTTGTTGTCCTTTTTTTGATTGTGTGAGGAGGCAAAGTATATCTACATATGTCTCTATCTTGGCCAGAAGTCCTGCTTGAATTAGTTTTTTAAAAGCTTGGCAAGAATCTTATGGTCAGGGCTCCAACGTTTGAGAGAGAGTGGTCAGTAGCTTCCAAACTGAGCCATTTCATCCTTGGAGAACGGGAACACTCATAGTATCTACTTCTGCTGCTTTGAGCCTTCCATTCATTTATCCTGCTTGTAACTGTTGGAGTCAAATAACACCATCTCCGATTCTTTTTCCAATTAAAGTTCTTAGGATATTTGAACATGATTATCAGATCTCCCGATTTCTTCAAAACTGTCTTCTTGGATGTCAGTGATTTAAATGTTCATACTTCTCAGGTCACTCCTGATTGTACCCAGTTTGTCCATTCTCATTCTGCAGTATGTCAAGGGTGGTCTGGACTACACAGAACCACATGGCTTTCACTTCATTTCATACAGATCTCTCCTTCTCTTTTGCCCCTCCTATCCATTTTCCTCTTCTCTTCTCTCCTCCTCTTCAATCTTTTATTCTCTTCCCTCAGTGATTTTACACTTACTGTTACTAGTTCGTTCATTCAATAAACATTCCACTTACTGTTGATTTATATTAACCTTTCTATAGACTAAAATCGCTAAGCTTTAGTTCAATGAGTTGCTACTAAACCATTGCTATTGTTCATTCTATACAAAATGACTGTCCTTTTGGATTTAATCACCTCATTTTAAATTTATTTCTATTACTTTTCATCTTACTAGATTTAGCCCTTTTTGTAACATGTCAGCTTCTTTTTCAATTCTGATTTGGTCCTCCTATAGGGTCACTGCCCTTTCTACAAATTTTATGATGTCCTCTCTATATTTTCATTCAGGACAGTGAGTGAAATGTTGAAACAAATGGAACTCAGGGAAGAATCCTTATATGATGCTGGAAACCTATAAAGAGGTTAATGTTACTGCATTAATTTGCAGCCTGTATGTACAGCTGTTGACACTGGTTGTTACTAATTTTCCTTACTATTCTTGCACTCAGCTTCTGCTTACTCCATTTTGTTCACAGAGATACATTGTAAAATCTTCTAAAGGTCTCTGTGGAGGTGTTTATGTTAGGTCTTTACATTTTCTATAATCCTAGGAATTATACCAAAGAAGGAAGGGTAATTTGACTGTTATTCTTCCCTCCTAAAGTGTTGTATCATCCTCTCTTCGCATATTTCTTCTTAAGCAAATGACTCACACTTTGATTCCCTCCCTAAAAGACACATAAGACTGAGAGAAGCATATTGCAAAAAAACTGCACATTCAGATATTATCTGAAATATTAATGGCATTTTATGGGAGTGCAAAACAGTATCAAAATGCTTTGACATATAAAGTGAGATCCACTACTTTCTAATCAGTAGAGGACTTGAAATAATTGATGTTTTTGTTAAAACAAATCAGAATCTCCAAGGCACTGCTAATGCTTATTTCTTAAGGTTTTTTTTTTGTCTTCCAGGGACTCAAAATATTTAAAGCCATTTGACATACTGATGTCATGAACCTTTAGGAAGCTGGAACAGGTTTTGGTCAAAATAGATAAGGTGCATAAAGAATCTCTCGACAGAGATAAATCCTTGTGGAAAATGTATGCAAATGAGTCAGTTGGATATTACAGTGGTGGATGAAATTGAAGAATTACAAGGCCAATCTCTGTCTTCTAATGTGGAAAATAGGGGCAACATTCCTGTTGTAATTAAACTTTCTAAGACGGATAAGTTTTTAAAAAAATACTGTCTTCTGTATTTATAGTAAAAGAGGAACTTGTTTTCTTGGAAGATATTGCTGCTTCCTATTTATTAAGTTGACAGATATTCTCTGTGGACAGTGTGCCAATGTCTAAGATGTCCATATTCAAATTACTGAATTTTATATTAAATTATTTTCTACTTAAATGTGCAGGCATTTAATTATGTAGACATTTTTGTTGAGTTTCATGATATATTGTATTTCTTATTCTGTAATTAGAAACATGAAAATTTAAGAATATAATAGTTTTAAAGAAATTATTCTGGTAAATATTGAATACATAACTATAGAAAGGAATTTAGTATGAGTCAGGACCAAAAGACATTTCCAAGGTAAAAAAATATTTTTGGAAATATAAGTTTCATTGATTTTGTGTGTGTGTGGTTCCAAACAATAAAAAAATAAGAAAATAATTCATACTCATGTACTTTTTAATTATGGTTACAATGATTTGTCACTATTTGGACTTTTACAGAATATACTTATACTCATTCACTTATACATCTTACCTTTATCCATTTGTATTTAAATCCTAACTAGAAAACTAGTTGCTGTTTTCCTCAAAATTGCTGTGGCTATTCAGGGTCATTTATGGTTCCATATAAATTTTTGAAATGTTTGTTCTGTATCTGTGAAATATATCACAGATATATTTTAATAGGAATTGTGTTAAATAAAAGCTTTCCAACTAAGATCAGGAATAAGACAATGATTTCTGCTTTCACAACTTCTATTCAACATAGTATTAGAAGCCCTAGCAACAGTTATCAGACAAGAAAAAGAAATAAAAGGCATCCAAATTGGAAAGGAGGAAGCAAAACTGCCATTGTTTTCAGATGACATGATAATGTACATAGAAAATCCTATATAGACTCCATGAAAAAACTACTCAAATTAATAAGTGAATTTGGCAAGACAGTGGGATACAAAGTCAATATTCAGAAATTGAAGGAATTTTTGTACACCAACAATGAAATATCAGAAACAGAAATCAGGAAAAAAAAGTCCTATTTGATACTGCAAAAAGAAAAATAAAGTACCTAGGAATAAACCTATCCAAGGAGGTAAAATATTTGTACTCAGAAAACTACACAATACTGAAGAAAGAAACTAAGGAAGACATAAACAAATGGATGGATGTATTGTGTTCATGGATTGGGAGAATTAACAGGGATCACCATACCTGATGTGGAACTATATTACAAGGCCACAGTAATCAAAACAATCTGGTACTGGCATAAGAACAGACACAGAGAACAATGGAACAGAATAGAATTCCCAGAAATAAACTCAAATGTCTATAGTCAATATTTGACAAGGGGGGAAAAGCACAGAATAGAGTAAAAATAGCCTCTTCAACAAGTGGTGCTGGAAGATCTGGACAGCTATGCAAAAAAAAAGAAAAAAAAGAAAAAAAAAGAAACTCAACCAACAACATACACACTACACAGAAATAAACTCAAGATGGATAAAAGACTTAAATAAAAGTCATGACACCATAAAAGTCCTAGAGGAGAACATGGAAAGGAAAATCTCAGATATTCTACACAGCAATATTTTCACTAATATGTCCCCTAGAGCAGGGCATAAAGGAAAGAATAAACAAATGGACTTCATCAAAATAAAAAACTTTGGCACAGCTAAAGAAAACATCAGCAAAATGAAAATGTAACCAACCATATGAGAAAATATATTTGCAAATGATACCTTGGACATGGGTTTGATCTCCAAAATCCATAAAGAACTCACATGACTTCACTCCAGGAAGACAAACAACCCCATTAGAAAATGGGCAAAGGACCTGGACAGAGACTTCTCCAAGGAGGACATACAGGGCACCCAGAGACATATTAAATGATTCTTGGCATCATTAACCAACAGAGAGATGCAAATTAAAACCACAATGAGATATCACTTCACAGCAGTCAGAATGACCATCATAACCAAATCAACGAAACAACAAGTGCCGGTGATGCTGTGGAGAAAAGGGAACCCTAGTATACTGTTGGTGGGAATCCAGACTGGTACAGCCACTGTGGAAAACTATGGCATTTCCCTAGAAAACTAAAAATGGAACTGCCTTTTGACCTGGCAGTTTAATTGCTGGGATTATACCCTAAGAATCCCAAATCACCATTTCAAAGAACCAGTGCACCCCAATGTTCATAGCAGCACAATTTACAATAGCCAAGTGCTGAAAGCAAGCTAAGTGCTCATCAGTAAATGAGTGGATGAAAAAACTGTGGTACATTTACACAATGGAATACTGTGCAGCAGAAAGAAAGAAGGAGCTCCTACCCTTCACAGCAGCCTGGATGGATCTAGAGAGCATTATACTAAGTGAAATAAGCCAGGTGGTGAAAGACAAATGTATATAATCTCAACTATAACTGGAACTTAATCAACAAAACAAACAAGTGAGCAAAATAGAACCAGGGACATTGAAATAAAGAACAAACTGGCAGTAACCAGAGGGGAGGGAGAAAGGAATAACAGTGAAAAAGGGGAAGGGTCAGCAAGGAGCTTGTAAAGGTCACATGGAAAAAGCCAAAGAAGGTAGGATCAAGGGTGGGAGGTGGGGATGAGTGGTGGAGAGGGGAGTTGGGTAGGTAATGGAGACAACTGTCCTTGAACAACAATGAAAAAAAGAAAAAAGAAAACTATTTACTGTTAGTGATCCATTAATTAAAGGAGCGACTGGGAAGTCTCCAGATAGAATCATGTTACAATGAAATTATCATAGTTGAAAGTTTGCAAATACAGCTACGATTTTTACTTCAACGTTTAATTAGGTATTTACATTCTTAGAATTTTCAGAAGCTAAAATAAATATTATTTTATTTTCTTGTTATAATTAATTCATGTGCATGGTGACTACCAGAAGCCATTTACTGAAGTTATTAAAAATTCTGAGTTTCCAAATAAAAATATCAGAAAATATTGCTGTGTTCTATGTTGCATTACAGAACAAGTGTATTTCCCATGGTTTTGAGCATTAGTATAAAGCCGAGTGAGGTCAGATGCTACTCCTGCTTCATCCAGGATTCCCAGAATGAAGGGAAATTGCAGTTGCTATAAACTTTATAGCACAATCAGGTTATACAAAATCAACTTTTGATGTTTGGCAAGACTTTGCAAATTACAATTTAAATTTCAAGATGGAAAATAAAACCTACTATGGCTAAGTCCTAGTAATGAGTGTGACTTCTACAATTCTGCCTTCTCCCCCAAAAGTAAATCATGTGTTGCTTCCCTTAAAGGAGTTCCCAGTACTCCTCAGATCTTAGAATCGGAATTAATGTTAAATAGAAAAAAAAATCTTGGTTTGATACCTTCCTGCTGCCTGCCACACTCTCCTGAGATATGGCTGGTTCTATCAACAGCCTGATTTGTTCTCATCATGTGGGTAACTGCACTCAGTGGGAAAGGCCTCTTCCAAGTTTGGAGGGTGAATGTGGTCAAACCAAGTGGAAATATTTTTTTCATTAACAGCCTGTGGAATTACATAGTGGTTGTGATATTGAGCTGTGCTATAGTTCTAAGGATGGAGCTTCCAACCTGTGGGCTCTCCCAACCTTGAGGCGTCTGCCCTTTCAGTTCCCCTTACAACTACCACATTGACTAAGTTAGTGTTTTACCACCAGAATTGCACATCTCAATAATCTGGGAAGCAAACCCAAGTTCACATCCATACCTACTGTATTTTACCAATCCCAGGCTGCACATTTCTTCATATTTTCTCATTTCTGAAATTTGAAAGTACTTTCCATTGGTTTAATCATGGTATAATTGCAGGATTTTCTTTCTTACTGATACATAAAATAATGTTGCATCTTATGATCAATGACACCTTAGAGTCAATGAAATATGGACTATATCAGAATCTCTTAGGGGGTGGGTAGCTCTTTGTATGAATTTTGCAAAAGCTCTCCAGGTGAATATGATGCAGACTGCTGGTTATAAATACTTTGAACTTGATGTTGGCATATTTTTCCAATTAACAGTAATAATAAACTGATCACTCCCATGCACTGACTCTTCCCCTGACAGGAGCTAGGCTAAACAACTTTCCATGTTTTTATCTCATTTCATGCATATAAAAAAACCTATTAGATAGGTATTATTATGCCCATTATATGGATTAAGAAATTGAGGCTTAGAGAGATGAAGTAACCTGCCCAACGTCACATAGATATTAGAGGAAGAGGCAGGATATGGAGCCAGATGGGTTTGACGTCAAAGCTCCAACCACTACATTATATAGCAGTGGGTCTTAATGTATGTTCTACAGACCAGCAGCATTGGCATCCTCTAGGGACATGTCAGAGATGCAAGTTTTAGGGCCCACCCTAGACCTAAGGAATGAGAAACTCTGAGAGCAGGGCTCAGTAATATGTTTTAACAAGGGCTCTAGATTATTCTGATGTATTCTAAAGACTGAGAACCACTGGTAGATGGCATAGAAGTCTCCCACAGTAGGAATAGGAGGCATTACTAATAAAGATAGGGCCTAGTAAAGTTTATTGGATAGCTGGCTGTCTCCTGTTGTAATCCTAAAATAATGCCATATTTGCAAAGTTGACTAAACATTTAGTTGCTTAATAACAAATAAAATTGCATTTGTGCAAATGTGCTTTAATTATAGTTCCCAGTAGGCAGAACTATGGTAACAAAATATACTTGGCTCTAATGTTTTTTTGCATAATGAGCATAGTCAAAGCATTTAATAAGAGTGGATTACAATTCCCCATATAAAATGGGAAAGCTCCAGAAGAAGCCTTTCTTTGGTCTGACATCCTGTTGTTCTTAATCTTAATTTAATCCTATTATTTCCTTTCCTCAAAAACCCACAATATAGTATCTCTGTCCCTGAGAGGAAAGGATGAACTGACAAGATCACTTCTTGTATTATTTTGGGTCAATAGATTAGTTAAATCTACCATTTGTAATGCAGATAGAAGTAAACAGTTTCTGAACAAAAGCTGATTAAGGAAGTTAGGTGAAAAAAACAAAGAACTTGCTTGCTTAGTGAAAAAAAATTGACATTAAGGAATTAAATACCCCAAAAGGATAAATAAATTTGATTCCAAGGAGAAAAAGGCAGTTAAAAAAATGTACCCAAGTGACAAAGTATAGAGATGCCTGGTGAATATGATTGTGTCTACCCAACGACTTGAAAAGCATGACATTCAAATTGTAATTTTTTCTCAGCGTGATGCAAAATAAGCAGTTTTGACTTTTCTTTCATGACTAGATTGACTGGCTCTTGAATGCATTATTTGACCCACAGTGTTGTACTATCCATGGCATTTCCCAGATAACTGAACTAAGTAGATGTCTTTTTGTTGCTGCTTTTTAAATAGACTTGTATGGGGATGAAGATAGTGATAATTGGAAAACAGGAAAGCATAGCATTTGGAACATGAAAGTGGAGATTTTAGAAGCATGAGCAGCCCTCAGCCTGGAAGACCTGGTATTTGGCTACAGTGACCTGCAGGCCCTGTCTCCACTTTGCAGGCTTATACATGCTTTCTGACACTGATTGGTGCCTTATACATAGGGCTAAAGGGTATAGGGCCCTGTTTCAAGTCTGGAAGTGCTCCCTTTTGATATGTTTGTTGCTTTTCTCTGATTTGTGACTTGAATCTCAAAATAGGTCCTGATTTATATATCCAAGAGCTGTTTCCTTCTGGGTCTTTCCGCCTTAAATGAAATCTCTGGACTTGTGTTCTATCAGCTCCTATCCTACGGGGCTGCCTGTGACTCTTCTCAGCTGGGACTTCAGCAATGAGAGCCCAGACCACTTGTTCCAGCCCTTAACCTTCCCTACAGCATAGTGTTTGGACAGCCTCTTGGACAGCTTTCTTTATAAACTTATGAGGGAGGGGACGCTAGTTAAGTAGACTTGCCTGCTCGTTATGTTGGGCAACTCTATAGACGTGATCATTGGTTTGGGTCTTAAAGCTTGGCTTTTGCATAGACTTGCAATAGCAGTCAGCCAATTTAAGCAATTTGTTGAGGATGCAGAAGAAGACGCACAGTGGTAAATGGGTTTGGCACTCATTGCAGGTAAAACTTGGTAGATTTGGAGGAATAGGTTATGACTGACACAAATGCTGCACTGACCATGATTTAATGCCTTCACATTAAAAAAAAAATTCTAGAGCACTTGCTACTTCTGAGTTGTCTAATAGATAAATCTTATACAATGGCATTATACCATGATGATAACACAATAGTAAATTTATATATTACATCTAATGGATATCAAAAGTGGTAGTTTCTCCAAGACCAATGTAGGTCTATAAGACATTTTTACAAACTAAAGCCATAAAACACATTTACATCTGCTTGTGTACCCTGTGCATTTATGGGCATCCATTTAACTATGCATGAATATTCATATATTCACACACATGAATAGGGATTTATTATAAGTGCTGAATATGGAATTGTAAAGTCATGGAAGCTTAAGGCAGTTTCCTGAAGACCTACATTTGCTTGATTATGATTTATTAGTTTAAACTTAACCAGTTGTGTGTTAATAGTACTGTTCTCTTTGAGGAGATGACTGTGATTTCAAAGCTTATTAGGACTATATATGAATCTTAGACCTAAGACTTGCCAATTAGATTGAAGCGATAGTATGTGAAATACTGTAAGTGTGTAAACATGAAGGCTGCTTTCTGTTTTATGTGATTGAACTTTTAAGATGCTTTTAGGCATTTGTAGAGACATGTTTATTTTGGGAAGCAGAAGGAGGAGATAATTTTCTGAGAAGACAGATATGAAGTAGTGAGGCCCATGTAATGCTCCTGATAATTGCTGTGTTGTTGTTGTTGTTTTCTTTTTTTCCCAAGGAGAGTAGATTTGAGGTTGACAGATAACCTTAGTTTGTGAAGTTTTTATTCGGGCACAGGTTACTGTTACCGACTGAATTTACAGAATTATCTGGATTACTCTTTCCTCTATATGAAACCATCACAATGTGCTCATGACCCAGGCATTCTGTGTCTGGATGGACTCAGGATGAGTGAGTCCAACAGCCGATGTAGAATGAAGGAGTCTCATGAAGCAGGGCTTGGCCTTGTAAGTCCCTATTTCTTCTGTCTTGGGAAGGTCAGGAGTGGTAGAGTAAGGCACTAGGAGTTTCATTAAAATACTACAATGTAAACCCAGCAGCCCCAGTCTATGAACAATGGGTGCTTTACTCATCTCCCCCTTGTCCTGAAGAGTAGGTCACAAACCCTTGTCTCCTTGACTCTTGTCCTTCAGAGTAAGTCAGAGCTACAAGGGTCTCCCAAAGGCAATTATATTTGTCATTGACTTATTTGTTCTGAAGATCCAGGGAGAGAGGCTTTTGTACAACACAAGATTATTTCTATTGGCCTCAATTCTCTTTGTATTACTTGAAGACACGTTTAGTAAATCACAACTTTTCTGGCTGGGTCATCTGACCAGTACAACAGTATCTCCAATTATTTTGCTATTAGAACAAAGCACATCACTCCCTAAACCCTCAGTGTAGAAATTGTGACATATATGTTTTTCTCTTTCAAGAGGGAGTGATCATGTTATTTTGTAGGAAAATTTCTAGTGCACAAGCTGACACCTTCTCATTTCCTTTTCCTTTTAAGGTGAAATAATCACAACTTTAAGAAATCCCTGTACACCCTTCCTTAGTACATAAATCTTTTCTTTTATTCTTGTGGGAATATATTTTGCTTTTTGCTCTGGTTCCATGGAGTGCCATCTTCTCTGTTTTAATCTAACTTGAACGATGTTTTTGAGTACTTACTGTGTGCCACACTTTGCACTGGAGACTTGAGATAGGAAGATGAAAAGACATGAAGCTCAGAATCTTGCAAGAAAAAACTTCACTGTCTTGTGCTGATTTGCTTGTAGGTTTAAGTATAATAAGGAGCTTGTCCACAGTGCACCAGGTGACACAGAGGGAGGAGTCATGGGGCAGAGTCAGGGAGGTTTCCTGAAGGAGAAGTGTTCTGAGCTCATTTTTGAGCACATAAGGGAATTAAGGATATGTTAGTTACGAAAAACTAGTTATAAAATTTTCTTATTTTATATATATTATAGTAAGATACATAGTAAGATGTATAATAAGATATATATAAGACAGAAAACATCCTCAAAAACTTACTATGCTAAGAAGCATATTTGACAGTAGAAGAAAAGATTTAAGAGAATTTGTGCTTATCTCACAAAAAGACCTAAACTTGGAGTAAGTCTGAATTGCTATGCTTTTTTTTAAAAATATGATTGAATAACTTAGATCACAGGTGCACAAGGTTGTTGGGGTGCATCCGGCCCTCCTTCTTGTTTCATCTGGCCTGGCACCTCGTTTCTACCCAACAGCAGCACTGTGCTCTCACTTAATTGTTAAGGAGTAGTTGCATTTATTCAGTCCTAGTCCTAAAATTATATCCAGCCCTTTGAACTGTTAAGGAGTAGTTACATTTATTAAGTCCTAGTCCTAAAATTACATCCAGCCCTTTGAAGGCAACTGTGAGGCTGATGTGGCCCTTGCTGGAAATGAGTTTGACACCCCTGACTTAGGTAATGCTTTAGTAATACAGTGCAGTCAACTTACAGAGATTAAGGAAGTTTGTGAATGTCAGTTATTTTTATTTATTTAGATAATATATTAAGACTTTTTACATTTTCTGTTAGGATCTTTTCTTTAGCAAACCTTTTTTTTTTTCCCTCCCCATATACAGAGCAAAGGCAAATTCTGGCCAATGTCTACCAGAAATTATAAAGTCTGAATTAGTTAGGTTCTGATTACTGAGGTTCTTCTGGTATCAACTAAAATGCTTTTTGCTTTAAGTCACTGGAAACCTCCTAATTGCCTTATTAAAAAACAAACAAACAAATAAACAAACAAACAAAAAAACCCTCTCCTCTCCTGACTTGTCAGTAATAATCTCTACTGGCCCATGCACAAGTAGTGGTTCTTTATCAGACTTTGTTACTCTTTCCCTCTCTGCTATCCTGTTGTACTTTATCCACATTTCTATTTGAATAGTTATCACAGCATTGTGAATAATTCTTACACTGTCTCTCTTACACAAGTTATGAGTTCCTTGATATTTTTCACCATTGCATCCCCTGATATTAAAATGAACAAATGAGGGTGTTTGTGTGGTTGCTAATATTCTCCGTGCTTTATCTGATAAGGGATTGTCAACTTTGGCTGCTCATTGGGATGACATCAGAATTTTAAAAAAATATTGATGTTTGGCTCTTACTCCCAAAGATTCTGAGTTAATTATTTTGGGGAGTGGCCTGAGCATCAGATTTTTAGATGCTCCCCAGGTGATTCCCATGTGCAGTGGGGCTGAGAGCAGGTCCCAATACACCTCCAATACTCTCCAACACAGTAACTACCAGGCGCATGTGGCATTGTGCACTCAAAGTGTGGCTAGTCTGAATTGAGTGTAAGTGTAAATGTGTACACCCAGTTTTGAAGCTATAATACCAAAAATGTAAAATATAGTAATATTTTATGTAATTATGCATTGAAATGATAATGTTTCAAATTTTGGGTTAAATAAAATTTAATTTATATTAATACTTTATGACTTGCACAAATAAAATTAATTTTACTTGCTTCTTTTTGCCTTTTTAAATGAGGCTATTAGAAAATTTTAAATTATACATGTGACTCTGCATCATATTTCTACTGATTAGCGCTAATCTAGACGATGTCTGGAATGGAAGGGACAGAGATGTTTAGTTAACAAAATAAATAATAAATGCTTTCTGGCAAAATAATTGATAGTGTTCATGTATTGCACAATACTTACAAATTATTCCTCTTTATAGCTATCTATACTTTAAATAATTCAGATCAATTAATATTTGTTGATTGAGTGAGTTGTGAAAATTACCATGCTAAGGAGAGAACTAACACACATGGTCAATGGAAATAAACCAGGGACTCTGTGGTATCAGATGTGTAAAACTGAAGCAGAGCTATTAAAAATGAAATAGTCATTTAAAACTGCCCCAAATAAGGGGAAATTGATACTACAGAGTGTTATTTTTGTAATTACAGTTGTATTATGGAGCAAGTTATAATTCTTCTAGGAAGAGTATTTTTACTTGCTCCATAATACTAGAGTTTATATGGTCTTGAAACCCAACAAAACCCTAAGTTAGTTATTTGGTTTGCATACAGAGGAGATGAATAAATTATTTACATAAACATATGTAAACATATGTATACAAAGGTTGAAAAGCGATCTAAGAGGGGAGGTTAAGGTCCAAGATGTTCAAGGTTTTCACGAAGGAAAGGTGACGATGGAAGTGAACACTTAAGAAAACATAGCCATCTTGAACACTGGGCACAATCCTCAGTGTTAGAGGAGAGTGCACAGAACGATCTGCCCTACAGAGCAAGCCACTGGTCAGAGCAGATATGTGGGTGGTAGGAGTAAAACATCTACTGCAGGCTTGCCTGATTGGGTTATCGCGGTGGGCAACATTTGCACTAACCACAGGTATTCAAAGAAAATGATGTTAACTTTCTCAAGCAAGCTCTTATTGAAGGGGATTGGTTAAAATTGGAAATTGCTACCTGTGCGTTATTAAGATACACAGTATCCATAAATCAAGTAAAGTGTATTATATTCTATTCCATTGCCTGTTTTAATTTAAAGATAAACAATTGTATGTTCTGTGCACAGTAGTACAAATCAAAAGTTTAGACAACATTAACTTATTCTAAGGTGTTTGTCTTTTGTTGAAATAAAATGAAATACTTTTTTCCATTTGGTTTCTGATGAGCTTGAAGGGAAATAAATTTGTATTAAGAAAATTCCTGGTGCTATAATCTTGTTTTTACTTTGCTTCTCAACATATTGATCTTATGAAGCAACAACATGAGGTCATTTTGAAGAGCTGGGATTTGGCTCCTGAATGCACTGGGTTTGAATATGGTCCCCAGCACTCACTATTTGACCTTGGCCAAGTCACTTAACCTACCCATGCCTCAGTTTGCTTGGTCCTAATACATACCTTGCAAGGGTGTTTAGGGGAGGAAATGTAAAATGTATTGCCTAGCACATGGTAAGACTGAAAATCATTCTGAGCTGGACAGTTTTGTGTAATCAAAAATTATAACTAAAGTTAGTATTTTATATGTGAAGAATATTATTACTACTTCTAACCGCAGAGTTTGGAATAGAGGAGGATGGTTGGGGAAAGGAGAAAGGGGGCATCAGCAAGAAAGCTTCCTCATGTATTGTTGGCACCATTGGGGAGTTAAATCTCTGCAGTAGATACAGAGAAACATTTAAGACTGGAAGAGATGAGTGTGGAGATAGCAGAGTTGGATGAACCTTCTGTGCTGGGGGAGCAAGGCTCAGGCTGTGTTTGTTGAGGAGATGTTAGCAAAAAGGGGCATGTAGACAGGAGCAATACTCCTACCCCTCCTGCAAGCCCAGGGCAAGTGCTCTCCTTCAGGATGCTGGGACTCTTACGAATGTGCCACCTGATATATAGTCAGCAGAATGTTACAGAATGTTCATCCCTGGGATCTGCAGAGTTGGAGACATGGCAGGAAGCACCTGCTTTGTGGTGTCTAGGGGCAGAGGCAGGGCCAGCACCAGCCTGTTTAACCAGAGCCAGGCACATAGTAGGAGTGCTGTAAGTATTGATAGGATCCGAATGATTGCGCACATCCTACAGTGGACAGCCCCCATGAGTTTCTGGAGCATGAACAATACAAGCTTTATTCCAGACAAATGAGAATCTTGTTATATTCCTTTACATGTGGTGATAGTAGAAGAAAGAATGAAAATCAATGATAAATTAAGCAAAGGGTGTTAACTTCCAAGAGACAAGCCCTTTAAATGCCTCTCAAAATTCTGCATTTGCTTGTTTTACAAAATGCTTTGATCAATGAAATGCAGTAGGTGAGGAATTTCATACTTAACTGTTCTTTCTCCAAAGCCTATTGAGAATGAACCAGAAAATCACTTTTTTTTCTTAAGCTTAACTTTTCTACATAGAGAAAAGATTTCTGTTATCTTTATTTAAAGTAATACTTAGATAACTAAGATCAATTGAGTTTTGAGAGCTATATCCTTTAGCTATGATAATATGGTAAGAACTGTCTTTATGAAAATGAGGAAAGAGAATTGTTTGATGTGTAAATATTTGCAAGAGAAGAACTGGCTCCAGTTCTAGGCCTCACATTTGTTTATGTGTCAGTCATCCATAATGATGAGGGAGAGCTATCTCCTGGGAGTGGGAATGCTCTTTGCTGAATTTTAAGTATTGCTAATCCATTTAGTAAGGGGATTTGGAATATCATTCAACTCATAGAGAGTGGGAGTAGCAGGAAAAGAACAAAATTAAGGTACCATTTTCAAAATAAGAATAATTAGATTTTGAATTTTATCTTCTTGATGTGACATAGTCCAATGCCATTCACATATTTGAATTTATTTCCTTTTTTATATGAATGTGAGAAATGTCATACACAACTACTTTTTTTTTCTGAGTCTAGAACAAAGTCAAATCTACATCCTAGTCTAAGGCTCAAAGATTTCTTTGTATCTGCCCAAAATACATTAAAATGATTGCCTCTGCTTTGCTCCTGATAATCATCTTCTCGGAATATAAAACTTATAAAAAGTAGGAAATATTTTGTTTTCAATTCTAAACCAACATTTTAAGAACAGTTTTGCATTTGGGCCAGAATAATGTTATTAATTAGTTTATTAGTTTTTCATTCTTGTGCTAATAAAACATGATCTACTTTTTGGTTATTAAAGATATGTTTTCTATTCTTGGCACTCCTTCAAATTCCAAGACATTGCAATTGTTTTCTAGAGAGAGTATCTATCTATCTATCTATCTATCTATCTATCTATCTATCTATCTATTTATTTTTGCTTGAGTCCTCAAAAGAATGGGATAAAATAGTATACTTTTAGTAGATGTGTCTTCATTTGTAAAGACTTCTGCTAACTCGGGCACCATCTCACCCTGTTTTGATAACTGAGGTGATGAATCTTTGTAGTAGTTTTTCTTCACCATCAGTTGCCAGAATCTTGTCAGAGTAGAGACATTAGAAGATTGATTAGTGTCCTTTTCTTATTTATTGATTGACTTGAGTTTCTGGTGGACCGACATGTGTGTAGCATGAGATACCATGGATCATGGGTATGAGGAGAAAGAGCTCAATAATATAAGTAATAAATATTGTATTTATGTATATTTTTCTTTTTAGTTTTTAATCCCCACCAATCTGAGGACATACTTACTGATTTTAGAAGTAGGAAGAGAAACATTGATGTGAGAGAGAAACGCCGACAGTTCCCTCTAGCACGTGCCCTGACTGGGGACCAAACCCACAACCTAGGCATGTGCCCTGCCTGACCAGGGATTGAACCTGTGAACTCAGTTTATGGGGCAACACTCCAGCCAACAGAGCCACACCAGCCAGGGCAGGACTGCCATTTTTAAAATGCTTTCAATCTGCTAGGCACTGTGATGAGTACTTTATACACATTGTCTCTTTTAATCTTTACAATAATCAGATCTTATAGATGATGAAGCTGAGTTTAGAGACGATAATTAATTTATTCAATGTCATATGGCTAATAAGTGATAAAGTTGATTTCAACCTAAGTTTATCTGATTTCAGAACTCAGACCAGATGGCTTCTGATCAAATTATGCTATATAATCATATTAAATTCAAGACATTTGAGGCAGGCCTTTTACTAGGCATCATGAAAGATGCAGAGACCACAACAGTTTAGAGTCCCTTAGAACAGCCATTTTCAACCTGTGTGCTATGCCATACCGGTGTCCTGTAAGAATTTTTAAAGCATGCAATACCTGACTATTTAGTCAGGGTCACTGACCCCTTTACACTTAGGTTATCAAATAAAAAAAAAATGACAACAGTAAACACAGTAGCCATATGGTGTGAAAGCCCTGTCTTGAACCATAAGTTCATATAATAAGGTCATATAATAGAGTTGCATCTTATTGGTCACACCTCCTAATAAGGTTGCATGTGACTGGTTAATTCTTGGTACCAGCAATCCTTACATACAAGTATAGGCTTCTGACTTTGTTTTTTTTTAAGATTTTATATCTTTATTTTTAGAATAGTAGAAGGGAGGGAGAAATAAAGGAAGAGAACCATTAATTCGAGAGAGAAACATCGATTGGTTGCCTCTTGTACTCTGACCAGCTGCTGAACCTACAACCCAGGCATGTGCCCTGACCAGAAATAGAAGCAGCAACCTTTCACTTTGTGGGAGGACGCCCAACCAACTGAGCCACTCCAGTCAGGGCAGCACCTGATTTTTTGAAAAGTCACTTTGGAGCAAAAAGAATAGGTAATTGCTGTTATTGTGTTTTTTTGTAAATAAATTATAATTCCTATTTTTGTCAGATTGGAAAAATATATATACTTTTTGGTATGCTACAGAATTTGAGTAATTAGTTTATGTGTGCCATGAGATGAAAAAGGCTGCAAATCTCTGCCTTACAGGAAACAGGTGTGTACACAAATAATTAAGGGATAATTGTAAGCAAGTTTTAGAAGTAAACTTTAGGTTTTTATTTTTGCTTGAAAATTCTGGATCTTTCAACACCAGAAAGTATACTCTTTCCCTTTAAAATATGTATCCCTTGTCCACTGGTTCAAAGCAGATTATAATGAAATAACTTTCTAAGAATTTCTCCCAATCCCAGGGCAATGTTGTCATCTCTCAGATAAGGAATCAAAACTAGTCTTTAACTAAATGATTTCCTTTGTTCCCCAAGTTCACTTTTGTCCATTTTGCCCTAATCGCTCCATCTTTCCTTGGCTTCTAGGCTTCTGACATAGCTGTGGTTTGGGGACTTTGCATCTCTGGTCTGCTCAGTTGTTGTTTTCTTCTGTCAGCATCTGGCAGTACTCTCTGTGTTCTGTCCTCCTGCTTCTTAATGTGGGGTTTTAACTCTTAGTTAAAGGTCAAAAAAGCAGTCCTTACAGCTCTGTGGGTCAATAAGACCCTATGAATTAGAGTTAACAGCCTCCACTCTCTTTCCAAGTCTTTCCCCAAAGTTACTCTTACAGATTCACTGGCCTCATCTCTTTTATCTTCCAGTTTTCCCCTTCCACCTGCCCACATAAAATTTCACTGGGTTTCGGAAACTTGTTGAAGAATTGGTAAATTTCGAGTCTAAGTGTGTTCTCTATGCTGGTGACTTCCTCACAGTTTTGATGACATTGAACACTTTTACTGAATGTACCTCTTCGTGAAGTAAACAGGGTCCTGTGTTGACTATTTGGTTTTTCAGGACATGGGGGGTTGGGGAGCAGGTAGAGAAAACCTTCTTTTCTGAGTAGATTTGTCTTTAAGGGACATCCCATGATTACCTGAGTCTTTCAGGAAAGTGGGTTAATTATAGGCTTTCACCTTTTTGTTCAGTTCGCATGTTTTAGTACTTACTACTTTTGTTCAGCTCTCTGAGAGCATCCTTACCTTCCAGACACAAGTTCCCCCTACATCAATTCAGTGGTCTAACCCCATCAGGCACCAAACTCATCTTTGGAACCTTTAAAAACTGTTCCTACAATGGTCCCACTCCTGTGCTTCCGATTCTTTGATTTGTTACCCACGGTTGAGAAAGATGCATGTGCTCATTAGGAGGGCTTCCATTGCATAGATTATTTTTCTTTTTCCAGATCTATCCTCATGACTCATTTTCACAGGAATAGTAGGCTCTGTCATGGGTGTAGAATTCCATTATGAGAGTGAAGAAAAGATAAAGTTTGCAAGTTTAATTAGCCCTAAGAATAAACTTTGCTCCTAGTATATTCCATGGTGAATTCTGACAAGACTCATCTCTCATCACAAGTTATTGATGCCTTCCTAGCATGCACTTGTTCTTTTTCCCTGTTCACATTCCTGCCAGGTTAATAATGGACGTGTTAGGAAGTAATAAAGAAATTAAATGGTGGCCTCTTCAGTTATATTTCCATTTCCAAAGGAAATGCTGCAGAAGACCACACTGGGAATTAGCAACAGGCAGACACTATTCTTAGTGGTTTTATATACAGTACAATCTTTAATCAAACAACAAACTCTGAGATAGGCATTATTATTTGCCTTTACACTTGAAACTGAGGTGCAGAGAGATCAAATCATACCAAGTAATAGAGTGGGGCCCATCTAACTTCACAATCCATTGCCTCTTCTTTTGTGGCATTTCCTGTTTGGGGACTTAAAAAACCTCAAAGGTCTAGACCTTTCTCCCCGTACTTTCTTAAAATAAAATAAAATACAACACCCTAGTTTTATAGTGATAAACTTAGATTTTATAAAATACTTTCACATGCATGTATTTGTTCACATGGCTTTAAAGTGTTTTCATGTAACAAAATTGACTGAATTTGCTCCTCTCTTATGAGCATGTTATACATACAAATGCAAATTTAATTTACTCAGCTCTCCACCACCTCGAGTCTTATTTATGATTATTATTGTTGTTGTTGTTGTTAAAAATGGGAATATGATGTTTATAACAGAGTTTCTGTAACCATTAGGAAAATGTCCCACAACAAATGTCAGTGTGTACTCATGAACTTGATGAAGTTGTCAAACTGGTCTCTTATTGAGGAAATTAGGAGAAAAAATGAAAACTTTATAGAGATCTATTTATTATTTAGAGGCTGCACAATTAATCAGCAATATAATGCAGAAGAGATTATTTTAAAATGTTGGAATCTGGAACTTATTTGATTGAGTAGGGACAGAGACCCACTGGGATTTGTTAATAGGAAGACAGACTTGAATTGACAGTAATAATTAATCTCTGGAGGCCAGAGAAAGAAAAAGAACTCATTTGGGTCTGCGGCACACCCTCAGATACCTATGAATACTAGTTACAAAGAGAATGAATCATTTATGTTGGTCCTGCTCCCTGGAAATGGCTGGTGAAACTGGAGACTTGGAACTCCTTTTATTTATGTATTTGTTACCTCTCCAGTCAGGAAAAGAAGGAGTTGGTAGTGTAGTGACTCAAACCATTTTCATTGAGAGCCTTTCTGAAGTTCTGTTTTTTTCTGCATTCAGCCAAGAGGAAAATGTTATTTTACAGCCTTTGTGTTGGTGTTGATGGGTTCTTAGGAGACTTCTTGAGGGAGTGAAGGTGGAAAAGGAAGATAGGACAGTTCGAAGAGAAGGGTTTAATGTTGGCCATCATCCAAGCACAGGTAATCTTGGAAGGGGATTGAAAACCAGCCTCCAGACAGAAATATTTTACTAGAGGTCACTGTCAATTCTTGTTTTAAAGAGCTAGTAATAAGTGTGTTTTTAATTTACATATATATATCTTTTCTTCATTTTTTTTTTGTTTGGGATTATCTCAGTTGTTTCATTCCAATTCTTTTGCTTTTTATTCTGAAGTAAAATGAAAAATGAAATGTATAAAACATTGCAATAAAATTCTGTAAGTTTTCCTCATGCTGAAGCCTGATGGTTATTATTATTAAGGGATTACAAGAAAATTTTACAGTGTAATTTAGGTTTTCACAATTTATTCCCAGATTCTTCTCCCTTTACCTTGCTCTGCAAACACATTTTCTATCTTCCTGATAAAATCTCAGCTTTGCTTATTGACTTGTTTGCTCTTCCAACCAATATTTTATTCAATGCACACAGTTATAATAAAAGCAAGCATTTGTTGGATACATAGTATGCAAGCAGTGTATACATTATTTGATCTACTCCTCACTACAAGCTATAAGAAAGTTATTACTATTATTATCCTATTTTACAGATGAAGAAATAGAGAAACATTAAAGAAGTTGCTTAAGCACCTAGATGTTAAACTATAATGTGACTTCATCCATTTCTGAGAAGGGGAAGAAAAATTGCCAGGTAAAATGCAGGAGACCCAGTTAAATTTGAATTCCAGATAAAAAACAAATATTTTTTATTTTTATTTTAAATTATATTATATTGATTATGCTATTACACTTGTCCCTATTTTCCCTCCTTTACTCCCTTCCACCCAGCACTCCCTACTCCTAGGCAGTCCCCACACCATTGTTCATGTCCATGAGTCATGGGTATAAATTCTTTGGCTACTCCATTTCTTATACTGTATTTTACTTTCCCATCATGATTCTGTAACTACCTATTTATACTTCTTAATCCCCTCACCTCTTCACCTATTACCTCACACATCCTTCGCATCAGGCATCCATCAAAATGCTCTCCACTATTCTGTGTCTGTTCTTGTTTACTTAATTTATTTTTTAGATTCAGTTGTTGAGAGGTATGTATTTATTGCCATTTTATTGATCATAGTTTTGACTTCTTTCTCTTAAATAAGTCCCTTTAATGTTTCATATGATAATGGTTTGGTGATGATGAACTCCTTTAGTTTTTTTCTTATCTGGGAAGTTCTTTATCTGCCCTTAATTCTAAATGATAGCTTCACTGGGTAGAGCAATCATGGCTTTTTCGTGACTTTGAATATTTCTTGTCAGTCTATTCTGGCCTGCAAAGTTTCCTTTGAGAAATCAGCTGGCAGTCTAATGGGAACTCTTCTGTAGGTAACTAACTGCTTTTCTCTGGCTGCTTTGAAAATTCACTCCTTATCAATAACCTTTGGCATTTTAATGACCATGTGTCTTGGAATGGGCCTCTTTGTATCTATCTTGCTTGGGAATCTCTCTGCTTTCTGGAGTTGTATATCTTTTTCCTTCACCAAATTATAGTTTTCTTGTATTATTTTTTCAAATAGGCTTCCAATTTCTTGTTCTTTCTTTTCTCCTTCTGGCACCCCTATGACACAAATGTTGGAATGCTTGAGGTTGTCCCAGAGGCTCCTTACACTAGCCTCATATTCTTTTTTCTTGTCATTCTGATTGGTTGTTTTTTGCCTCTTTATGGTCTAAATCATTGATTTGATTCTCAGTTTCATCCACTCTCCTGTTGTTTCCCTATAAATTGTTCATTGTTTCAATTAGTGTGCACTTTGTTTCTTACTGGATCTTTTTTATGCTGTCGAGGTCCTCACTGAGTTCCTAAAGCATCCTTATAACCAGTGTTTTGGATTCTGCCTCTGATAGATTGCTTATCTCTATTTTATTTAGTTCCGTGTCTGGAGTTTGACCTGTTCTTTCGTTTGGACCATGTTTCTTTGTGTCCTCATTTTGGCAGCCTCCCTATGTTTGTTTCTATGTATTAGGTAGAAGTGCTATGAATCCCTGGCTTGGCGGCATGGCCTAATGTGTCCTGTAGGGTCCAGTGGCACAGTCTCCTCTATCACCCAAGCTGGCTACTTGAGGATAGGCTGTGACCATTGACCACTAACTTCTGCCCTCTCCGGAGAAGAGGGGCAGTACAGGGGCAGTGTGGTGGTGCTCTGATGTGATCTCTAGCTGTCCAGTGTGTATGTAGGCTCTGGTGTTTCCTGGGTGTTCCAGGCAAAAGCCAGCCCACACCTGTGTTCTGCCCAGAGCCACCCTGCATGAGCTATGAAGCAACCTGAGATGGCTGTTACTTGTGTTGTTTGGAGATTCCCAGGCAAAGCCAAGCTGTAAATCTAGGCTGCCTGCTGCTAGTGCTAGATCTGGGGCCACTTAGCTGTTGAAAATTTGATAGGATTAGGGAATTGTGAAGAGTGAGCCAAGACCAGGCATTCATATGGAAAAATCATGGTTAACTGCTTGTGTGGACACATAAGTTGGGTGTAACAAAGTCTCAGGGTATCTCCAGGGTGGAACGAACAGTTTTAGCCAGGTTGATGGGTTCTCACATATGGCACCCACTTGCCAGCTCTGTGGCTGTACTGGGTGTGGGTTCAGAAACGGGATAATGGTCTTTGCTTGCCTTTCTGTCTGGGAGAAAACTGTCCCCCAGCTCCTGCCTTGATGCCAGACACTTTAGTTCCTTCCTGTATGCCACCAGTGCCTTTCAAGCTGCTATCCTGGTGCTGAAACTCAGAGTGAGTCTAAATAGGTACATGCGTTTGTTCTGTAAGGGAGCTGCTTGGGACTCCAGAAGTTTCTTCCACTGACTCAATCCTCAATGTCTTCTGCAGCTGAAAGTTTTGGGGACTTATCTTTCTGGCACTGGAAACATGGGCTGAGTTACTGGTGTGGAGCTGGGACTCCTCACTCCCAATATTTCCCTCCTGAATTTTTATCTACCACATGCACATCTAGGACTATCCTGTTCCACATCTCTGTGCCTCCTACCAGTCTGGATGGATGTGGTTTCTTTAATTCCATAGTTGTCAGACTTCCATTCCGCTCATTTTCTGATGGTTCTGAGTGATGATTGCTTTATGTTTTAGCTGTAATTTTGATTTGGTTGTGCAAGGAGGCAAGTCATGTGTATCTGTGTGGCCATTTGTTGTGTCCAACAAATAATTTTTAGGGTAAGTATGTTCCAAATATTGTACAAAACACGGATATCCAGTATTTTTATTTGCTAGACTTGGCAACACTAGGAACAGTTGACCATTTGCAGGATCATTTTTGAGCTGGAAACTTCACTGGAGGCCAGCCATCTAGCCCCAGTGTCTTGCTAGACAGGTGAGGAAAGACTCAGGATTCAATGTTTTCATGTTCCCCTCATAGGCAACAAGGTGTGGTTTAGGACTTTGCTAAGCTGCCTCTCTTAATTCTTCAGCAGGCTTTCATATAACTACCAAGTGAGATTTCCTGTTATTTCTAAGGGTGTTTCCTTCTGCATGTTTTCTAAATTGTCTAGAACGCAAATCTTCGCAAACACTCTATCAATAACAGCATGAGGAAAAGTGGAGGGAGGGGAGGAGGAAGCACCAGGTAAAATTATTGGCTGCTCCTGTGTGCTGACAACATGCAATATTTTTTACATATGGTGTTTCCTCTGGTAGGAACAAGAGGCACGAGTATAGTGGCATATATTAAATGCCTACTTGTCCTAGTCAAGCTTCTTTTAAGACCATGGCTGGGGGGTTCAATTTGAATGTTACTGGTGTTTTTAAAGAATGAATAAAAAGAAATGCTTTTTATAAAGTAGTCATCATTTTAGTCTATAGTAAATTAAAATGTTGTATAATCTACTGAAGTTCAATATTGGGTCATTTTTTCCAAAGAAGGGAGAGGGATTAATTAGTCTGTTTCTTGGAGGCTTCATTATGCATGCTCCGTTCCCTTTGTTGTTGTAACAAGCAGTTCCTGGGTGTCTGGGTCCTGACTGATCAACTTGCACAGCTGCCTCTCGGTAGATCTCCTTCTGATGGATGCTGTTAGATAGGGGAGAGGTGGACTGAGGAGTAGAAAAGAAAAAAACAAAACAAAACCAGACTCTCTGAAGCAAATAAATATAACATGTGAGCAGACATAAGTGAAATCAACTGTCTGTGTTGTCCATTTTAGCTATAGAGTTCCTTTAGGTTGAAAATTAAATGTACTAGGGACATTTTGCAGGTGGAGTTGTAAACAAGAGGTGACAAAAATCTTCTTGAAGTCCCATTTTTTTGGGAAAAGAAAAGATGCCTTTCTGCTGAAACTGGATCATTAAAACTTAAAATGTATTGAATGCAAGGGACAAACTTATTGATATAGATTCTGAAGTTGCAACTGTCAAAAAGTAAAAGTTTTTAACCAAATGAGGTTTTCCTGGTATTATTTTTACATCAGAGTAGTTTTTTTCTTTCTTTCTTTTCCCCCCTAAATTTGGTCTTTCCTCTCAAAAGAGATTTACTTTTTCCAAAGCATTTCAATTCTGTTGGAGTAAATACAGTGTCTTTTTTTTTTACAACTTTTGACTTTGAACTGCTTTTAGACTTATAGAAAAGTTGTAAGACTAGTACAGAAAGTTTCCATATATTCCACCATAGCCTCCTCCTGTTCAAATCTTAACCATAGTGCAATGATCAGAACCAATAACTTGCTATGATACCAATAACTAAAGACCTTAGTCATACCTTATCAGTTGTTTCATTAATGTGTTGTTTTTCTGGAACTCTATTCAGAACCCTACATTGCATTTTGTTGCTGTTTCTCTTTAGTCTTCGGAAATCTGTAACAGTTCTTCACCTTTCTTTAACTTTTATGATCTTGATATTTTTGAAGAGTACAGATCAGGTATTTTGCCAAATATGCCTCCGTTTGGGTTTGCCTGGTGTTTTCCCATGATTGGATTGAGGTTATGCATTTTCAGCAAGAATATAACAGAAATGTCCCCTTCTTAGGGCATTATATCACGGTATCACGGAGTTCATGATGTCAGTATATCTTATTACTGGTAGTGTTGATCTTGATCGTTTGGTTAAGATGTTTTCTGCTGGGTTTTTCCCTTGTCTTTAACAGATATCTTGAGGGAAGCACTTTGACAGTATGCAAATCCTGATCTCCTCAAATTTTCACCCACTGATTTTAGGACACATCAGTGGATCCCAGTTCTGTAGCAATTGTTACTGTGGTGTTTGCTTTATGGTAATTTTCTATTTCTCTATTTCCTTCAGCAATTATTAATTAGAATTCTATAGCAAGGAAGAACTGTCTTTCTATATCCTCTATCTAGATAATCAATTATTTATATCCATGACTATGGACTGATGGGTGTTTATTTTATTCTATGGATATAATCCAATATTAATATTATGTAATTTCTTGCTCAACTTAGTCCAGCTTTGGTTATTAGGAGCTTCTTCAGATTGGAGCCTATACTCTCGTGATAAGCCCTTATCTACTTTCTTAGCACTTCTTTATTTTTCACTTTACATTACATTCCAGGAATATATATATATGCATTTTCCCTGCACTGGCATAGGAATCAACCTCTTCTCCAAGCTTTCTTTTGTTGGAGAGTGGTGTTTAGAAGTCGAGATCTTGGAACTAGGTGCACTTATTGCTACTGAGGTGTCATTACACGGAGTCCTCTCAGAGCTAGGGAATACTGTGCATGTACACCAACCTGCACATTATGCACATCTGTGCTTCTATTTCTAGGTCTATTTCTAGATCTATATATGTAGATCTATAGATATAGACATATCTCCACACATCTATACTGTTACTTCAGTGTTCATTTTTGTCTTCCTACCTTTATCTGCAACTTCTTCCTCCAATAGTAAGACATCTGGTTTTTGTTTTCTACAATAAATTTATTTTTTGTTTAATTCTAGTGTACACATAAGCGATTTCAAAATTGCATACCCAAGTAGTTTCTGAATTGCATTCGGAATCCATATCCTTGTAAGAAAAACATTTACTGACTAAATTATAGTATTTATATAGTTTTACTTTTATCTGTACAATTTCCAGTCAAGATACTGTTTTCATAGTTATTTAGGTTAGTTTTATTATTCCCACCCCTTCAGTGTGGTTTTGTGATACATTTGTGGTAGAATTAGGTTCATTGGTTAATGTTTGTATCATATTTTGGTATCCCTCAATGCTCCTCATTCAAGTTAGTTTTAATTGTTTATTGCTTGGGCATATGTGAAAACATGAACTGTAACTATGGTTCTAAGGACCAGAGCTTTACAAAATGTACCCAGACAAGGGTCACTTCATCCTTGTCCATTCTATTTCACATCTACTCTCCCCTTCTTTCTAGCCCTTTCACACCCACCCCCTATACACAACTAATCTCTTTAGTTTCTGGCTAAACCTTCTCATATTTCCTTTGTACAAATGGGCAGTTACACATATGTATTCTTGTAATCACTTTTTCCTTATGTAAAATGTACCATACTATAGGTACTATTTTGTACTTTGCCCTTTTCACTTAACAATATGTCTTAGAAATCTTTTCATATTAGTTCATAGAGGTGTTGCTTAATATTTTTTACAGCTGAGTTATACTCCATTGGGTAGCTGTATTATGATATCTTCCTCATGCACCACTTTCTGTAGGAGAAAGACTGTCATTCTCTAACAGAATGACAGTTAAAAGCTTAAGGGAATTTAATACAGGGCCCCCCAGAAGTAATGTCTGCTAGAGTATGATTGGTAGGGTAATAATATGGGTGTAATAATTTATAGTTTTAATTTGAATGTTTTGCCTAAAATGTCCCATTGTATGCTTGAGTGTGATATTGTTATGTTACAGAGTTACATGCGTATGATTTTATAATAAAAGATTTTATAATAAAAAGGAGGCATTATTTGTACCAGACCCTGTGTTATAACAAGGAGAATGGAAAGTTAAAAGAAAACACTTAAAAATGGAGCAAACTGGACAAAACTGATAAATGTACAAGCTGCATTTATATCAGTCCAGGTGGAATAAAGTAGAAGTACATAATAATTTACTAGCTTAATATTATTGGAGCTAAGACTTTGCACATGTCTGTGACATATCTTAGCATAGTGATCAACAGCAGTCTCTGCCATCATTGGTTTAGACCATCAAACATTTTGGACTTCTGCAACTTACTAGTGGTAAGAATTTGGGCATGTTATTTAACATCCTTGTGCCTCAATTTCTCTTATCTATAGAATAGAAATAAAAAGAATGTTTACCTCACAGGGTTAAAGATAAACAATGGGAGATAGTACAGTGTGTGGACTATGGTATGCCCATAACTGGGAGTGATAATTATTCTGTTACCATTTCATCTTAACTGTTACACTAATTTATACTTTAAGCAGGAGTTTTGGATGGTTGAGTTTATATACATAATTAAAAACATGTGCATTTTACAGTAATTAATAGCTGTTGTATATCAAAGTGATACTGAGAGAGAACCTGAGAGAATAGGAGGAGATAGGGAGGGGAAAAGAGGGAAAGAAAAACAATACATAAAAAAATGGATATTATCCCTAATTTTACTAATCAGAGAAAATGATTTCTAATATCTTAGTAAAGGTCCTTCCAGATGATTTTCTAGGTTAGGTACAAAGTATATATCTTTTGACACCCTCTATAAATAATTTTAACAAAATAGTATCACATTGCATGTACCTGAATTATTCATTTAAAAACAAAATTTTATTTTGAATATTTTTCTAAAGTACTATTCTTCCTACCAGAATGTTTGACTAGATTATTTGGTCATTTATATCATTTGGTCTAAGGTCTGATCAATCAAATGAGAAATAAAATTGATTGACGAAGGAACCACAAAAGGCTCAGTAAATCTGGGTGTTTGAATTACCTGGATCCTCAACTCAACCAACCACACATTTTTGTAAATGTATCATTTGCCAAGTACTTACTTAGAAAAGATATAGTTAAATTCAAGGAATTAATTCCTTGCTTTTATAGTTTTGCTTGCAATGTCCATTTTACAATATTACAAAGTGAGGGAATTAACCTCAGTTTCAAATCCACATTTTTGATCTAAAGGGCTCGACAGAAGCCTCCCGCCTTCCTCCAAGGCTGCAGTTCTAAAGTGGCCTTACTGTAAATGACTATGTCCTATAAAAATCACAAGTAAAGTTTCAGAGGTTTTGAAGAAGAATTACTTAGATTTATGGTCTTTTAAGTGGCTCATTCCTCATCTTTCCAGACAAAAGTCAAAGCTCCTCTCCTTGGCATTATCTTTTCCTGTCAATTTCTATTCTCAGGTCTCCTGACTTTCCCAACCTGTATCCTAGGTTCAAGCTTATCCAGCTGCTTCCCATCTCCCTAACATGTGTGTGTTTCAGGTGCCTTTGCACGTGCTGTGTTCTGTGCCCTTTCCTCCCATGTCCTGTATGCCTCACGGACTCCCTATTTTTCGAAATTCAGCTTAATTGTCCTTCCTAGTCCTGTGCTCCATGAAGCTTTCCCTGTCTCTTTAAGCAGAGAATTCCTTCCTCTGGGTTCTCAAAGAATCCCACAGGTACCTCTGATTTCACGTGGGTGTTAGAGTTGGGCAACTCTTCCCTCCTTCATTTCCACTGAAATGTGGACAGATGCATGCATGATGAGTTTGTCTGGATACTCTTTGCATTTTTAATGCCTAGCACAGTATCTGGTCAGTGTTCGATACATCTTGCTTTTATTGTTTTTCAAGTACAGTTGTATCCATTTGTCCCCTAAACTTAAAATTTACCCTGCCCATCAAAATGCTATATGACATTTAGTAAATTACAGGAACTTTTAAGGACTTAGTTCCCTCATCTATGAGATGAAAATGTTGAGCGTTATTTCCACTGTCTCTTCCTTGGTGGACATTTACAATTTAACCAGTTTAACAAGGAGGAATTAAGAAGCTTCTGATGGCAACCACTTTTTAGCTTGCTTTTGGCAGGAATCCCCATTCCAGTCCAAATCTTTCAGATGAGTGGTTTGGACTGAGAGAAAGGACCCCACCATCACTGGAGATGAAAGTGGAACGGGAAGGTTGCTTTTGTGAAAGGACGGCCTTGAGGCTTGTTTCACTTTCATTGGATCAAAGAGTGTTCACGCTGGGAGGAACCTAACAGATAAGTCATCCAACCTCCTTATTTCATTAAAAAATTGAAATAAAAAGGCCTGGAGAATTTAAGTAAGTTGCTCAAGTAAGTCACAGCACTAGTTTGCAGCAGAATGTAGCCTGTGGATTCTCAGGTTGATACCCTTCTACCACACAAGCCCTCCATCTATAACTAAATCAAGATGCAGAATAATGTTGTCTGCTAAGAAGTGCTTCCGTGTCCCAGTTGGTTTAGTTTGGAAAAGACTTAATGAAATGTTACACACTTTATTTCTTTCTATTTTTATATTGGCTTGAACTGTTTTTCCAAAAGCAGCACATTTTTATGAACAATTTGTGGTTTTATTATCTTTTTTCTCATTGGTTAGAGAAGGCTCAGGAAGGGTACATAAAGGCACAGAATGCACCATGCTAGAAGAAATTCCAAAAGATGCTACCTGAGTGTGGGCTGGTGGGGCGCCCACTTCATGGAAGGTGACATAAATATCTTCTAAATGAGAAACTGAACAGTGTGTAAATAAAATATGGCAAGTTCTGGTAATGATGACATTAGTAATAGAGGCTTGGAGTTGTTACATGTCATATATAGGTATAAAGGTCACCTTCTTAAATAAATGCATGGACCTCTCCTGGCTGGTGTAGCTCAGTTAGTTGGTGTATGGTCCTATATCTGAAGTGCTATGGATTTCATTCCCATTTGGGGCACATGCCTGAGTTGAGGGTTTGATCCCCTGTCTGGGCGGATATGGTAGGCAACTGATCAATATTTCTCCCTCCCTTCCTCTTTAAAAAGCAATGAGAAAAATGTCCTCAGGTGAGGATAAAAATATTTAAAAATGTGTAGACCTTTTTCCACTGAAAAAAGCAACCTATGGTGAATGCATGTATTAGCTCTTAAGACATAATGAAGCTACTCCAAAACTCAGTGACTGAAAACAATGTGTTTATTATGGTTCATTAGCTCTTGGGTCAACTGGACATTTCCTGTGGTCTCAACTAGGCTTCTGCAGTCACTGTGGGTCAGGTAGGCAGACTTGCTGGTTTGCAAGTATAACAAGCTTTGGCTGGAATAACTAGACTGTTCTCTACCTGCTTTATTATCTGCCAGTGGGCAAGTCAAGGGTTTTCCAGGAACGTAAACCTAACTATGCAAGGGAGGAATTAAGAAGTATGCTAGTCTCTTGATACCTAACCTTGTACTTGGCTGATCATCATTTCCTTTGTATTCTGTAAGGTTTTCTTAGACCCCGCCAAGGAATGAGTGCCAATTAACCACAAAAATAGGCGGAAGAGCTTTATTTTGGGATTTGTGCTCCTGGGCGAAACCTTCTCCGCCCGTACTGAGGGAGAGGAAGAGAGCTAAGAAAGTTTTGCACCGGAGAATACAGAAGGAGGGGGTTTTATGTGGTTTGACTTCCCGTTGGAGCCAAGGATTGGTTCTTGGTGAACAAAGAAGCCACATATCATTGGTGGTTCCTTGTCTGATGTCAGCACTTCTTCTGGGTCAGAGTTCAGCCGCCATCTTGGTTTATAGTCCAGGTGCCATCTTTGTAGTCCAAACACTGTAATTGAAACTTTGTCTTACCCCGCCCAACCTAACATATTCTATAGGCCAAAGCCAGTTACAAGGCTAGTGAGTCACATGGAAGGAGACTGCAAAGTTACAGGGCAGAGACTGTGGAAAAGGACATCAATAGGGGACTCAATGCAATTAATATACCATGGCATGTGAATACATGCTCCTGAATATGTGAACACACAGAATTAGGTAGAGTAAAAGGGAAAAATCTCACCCTGACTCTCTTTTATTCTACTTTCTCCCCAAGGTTAACACTATTAAAAATTCTCTATTCTTCTGGGCCTGTATGCATGTATGCATGTATACATGTATATATTATACATATGTATATTCTACCCCAAATCATTAATAACATAAACATTTTCTGTAACTAACATTGTTGTATGTAAAACTGTGTCTTAGGGATACATATCATCCTTTGATAATACATTTAGTTTTGAGTAGACTTTGTAATATACATTTATTTAAAAACTAATCATAACATACTTCAAAAATACAGAAAACATAGAAAAATAAAAACCTACCCTTCTTCCTGATTAATATACTATTTATAATATAACATCAGATCTTTTTTCTAAAGGGAAAGAAATAAAAGACTACAAATAGAAAATAACAGCAATTACTTATTAATTGTTTTTTGTTTGTGAACACTTAAGTTTTCTTCCCTCCCTCCCTTTTTTCCTTCCTTCCTTCCTTCCTTCCCCCTCTCTCCCTCTCTCTCTCTCTCTCTTTCTTTCTTCTTTTAGAAATGTTTCTACAGGGCACATCCTACTTATCTCTCACACATGTTACATTTCCTCCAAGGTAAATGTCTAGATGTGCAGTTACTGGGTTGTAGGACAGGTGCATGTCTCCCTTTACTATATATTGCCAGTTTGCTACCCAGAAGATTGGTACTAAGTTCCCCTTCCACCAGCGGTGTATGAATGTTTCCTCATATCTTAATCCACCACTGGTATCAAACTTTTTAATTTTTGTCATCCTGTAGATAAGAAATAGCATCGTGTAATTAGACAGTTTACTTTTTTGTGATTATTGTTTATATTGAGGAACTTCTCATATACTTATTAGAATCTGATGTCTTATTTTTGATGAAATATCAATATGTATTTTTTGTTCATTTACCATAGGATTGTTTGACTTTTTAAATTGATTTTTGTAAGTCCTTTACATATTCTCAATGCTAATTGTATTTTATGTGTCTTCACTTACCCTCTTTTGGTCTGTGGTTTGTCCTTTAGCATTGTTTATGTTATCCTTTGGGTATCAAGGGCATACAAAGTCTGACTAATTTTTTTTTTCTGTTTCCTGCAACAGTTTGAATTTAAGATGTTAATGGCAACTTACCACTTCTGAATTTCTTTTTACTACTTTTTTTTAATGTCATTTATTTTTTTTACTTTTTAAAAACAGATTTTATTTATTTATTTTTAGAAAGAAGGGAAGGGAAAGAAAAAGAGAGGGAGAGAAACTTCAATGGGTGGTTGCCTCTCACATGTGCCCTACTAGGGACCTGGCCAGCAACCCAGGCATGTGTCCTGACTGGGAATAGAACCAGTGACCCTTTGCTTTTCAGGCTGGTGCTCAATCTACTGAGCCACACTAGCTAGGGCTTTTTTACTACTGTTTTAACATTTTTAATAATTTAAGTCTATTTAGGGTAGAGACTAAGCTTTGTTTTAGCTGCCCTGAATGCAGTGGAGATTTTCCTGTTCTGCTTTCAAAGCCTGGGAAGCCTTGTGGGCCAGATGCTCAGCTCTAGTTCTCTGCTGGTCCAAGGTTCAGGGCCAAAAGGCTCAGCCTGTTACACCCATATTTTCACAGTACAGTTTTAGGGCACCACATCCCCATCTCCAGCTCATATACCTGACTTGGACTTCCCAACTTGCTTATGACTCCTGAGACTCTTACATCTTTCCTACAAGTTCAGATTATACTACACTATTTATTTTTGTAAAGTTTGGCCCAACTTTCCATGTGTTTGTGGTCAGAAGAAGGTTCACTTACGCTTAGCGTGTCATGTTGCTGGATGTTCTCTGGGGAGGTTTCACAGCTGCATTCTTAGTTCTAATAGGGCTATTAGTGCTTCTTGGGTACAGTACTAACCTAAGAACCTCAGTTTTATTTGCTTGCTAATAGTACTTAGCCCAGGAAGGGGTCAGCTGAGCTGTCTGAAGAGATACAGAAGGTGTTAATGTACTGCATATTTTCCGCTTAGGCATTTCATAGTTAAACTTTCATCAAATTTACTGATGAAATGAGTCCTTTAGAAAGAAAAATATTAGGGCTATGCCTTCCTTAGACAAGGGAAAACTCTTTTGGCAAATATTTGACAAATCTCTAAATCAATCCATATATGAATGTAAATTTGTCTATCTATTTACTCTCTACTGAGCTCACAGCTGACTCACCCTCATTTGTAGCACTTCTGTGAATATGTCTATATACGCCTAATTTCAGCTGCCTTGCCACCTTTACATAAGAGACCTCAACTGAAAAGGAAAAATGGATATTATTTCACCTTGGATCACCCCAGAGCTATTTCACCCTGCTAAAGTCAAATGGAATATAGGTCATGATTTAATGTATTTGAGATGGAGAAGACTGCCTACAAGGTCCCAAATATCCAGTAACTTTTATGTAAAATGATTCATAAGCTATGTGCCAAACGTGGGCCAATAGCTGTGTAATTCTAGTCTTAGCCTTATAGCAGGGATCTGAGATTTGAATACCTGTGACTTTCTCGCCTCCAGCCTTCTGTCAGGGCCACCACACCTGCCTCTTTAGCATCAGCTGCAGCAACTTGTCTCTGTCAGCACCCACAATATCAGGCCCCTCCCCCGTGTCCCCATGCCCCCGCCTATTTGCTCTGAGAAATGGAGACACAGGAGCATTTGACTCAGAGCTCTCATTGAATTTTACTTCTGACTTCTCCTTCTGAGTAATTGTGAGTGGGTTTGATCTCTGGATTCTTGAAAATGTGGTGATCTTGCTATTGTCTGTCAGTTTCTTCAAACTCTTCCTGACCACCTGGATTCTTGGGGTCCAGGATTTCTATGCACATACCAACCTGAGAAACTCTTGAGTCTTGATACTTAAAGTGAGGTCCAAGGGCCAATCTGCTTTAGCATCACTTGTGAACTTATTACAAATGCAGATCTCTGGACCTGTATCAGAGACACTGAATCAGAAACTATTTTTATAAGATCCTGAAGTGATTCATATGCTCTGCTACACTTGGCTGAATTTCAATTCAGGAGTCAGGATCGTTATCAACTAGGGTCCTTTTCTTAAAAGAGAATACAATACTCACCCCACTAAATGACATCAATAGCTCCCTTCACCTGCCTAATGAGAGTGTTTGATGATCAGGGCTCATGAGTCTGTGTTCCTGGTGGAAGCATGGCTCCCACTTGGGTGTGCTAGGGATAGAAACAGGTGAGAACCAATGAATTCTGTCTTCACTGTACCTGCTTTTGACTTGACCACAACCTGAGTTTAATGATGTTTAATTGTGTCTCTCCAGCCCTGGTTGTGTTGAAGACTTGAACCAGGGCATTCATATACTCCTCATGGTCCATACCACCCCTCCACTCCCACAAACTAGGTGAGCAACAGCACAGATTTGGCTTATGGTCGTGGAGTGGAGCCAATGTCCACCTATGGTTCAAGGACCTTGGCCTTATTAGCACTGACCTACAAACTGAGATTTTTATTGTGATGTTCCTTGTCAGGTAATGAGTGTTTAAGCACCTACTGCTTCCAATTATAGTGAGCTATTGACAGTATGGCCTCAGCCCTCAAGCAACGTTTGCAGTCTGAGATGGGGAGGTGACACAAGGAAGGACAAGAGACATGCAGAAGGGAAAATATAATAGCACATAGGTCTGCAAGGTGCTTGTCTTTGTCATGTGGTGAGTCTTTCATTATCAGGAAATTTTGAATTTTTGAAAATAGATACATTCTCAATATAGCAAGGTAGACCACCAAATTATCATTAGTTGGGGATGTCAGTGTTTGGAGATTTGTTGATTCATGTAATCAAGCCATCCAGAAAGTATTTTTCCAGCTTAATTTTTTTTTTTTTAAGTTTAGAGGAATCACTGCCTCAATATCACTACCCAGAAAACAATTCATGAGTTTAACAGGCTATACTAATTCTGTCAAATATTTACTCAAACCCAGACAAAGAAAGTATCACAGAAAGATAATTCAAAGTATATCTGAATTATAAATCAAATTTCAATTTTTTAAAGAAGAGGAACATTTTCATTTATCCTACATATTTAGAAAAATATATTTATGCCCTATCTGATGTAAGAGTGAAGGGACTTGCCAACAGATTGTTTTTTAAAGTAATGTTTCTAGGTAGATGCTGTTTTCATTTTTAATATTGATTATTTGTAAATCTAACAAACTTTGGAGTTTATAGCTTCTGCCACAACTGTTGACTGTTTTCTGGACATAAAAGTTAACTATTTTAAAAATTATGTGAACTTGTCCTCCTAATAGTACAGATTCAAATAAATATAAATTAAGACTATTCCATTAGGCCATTCCTAGAGAGGGCCTTAATTTGTTTGCTTTGGTAATAGCAAGATTCTGTTTCAGAAAGTGAAGAATTAGAATCACTCCCACTCAGGTTGCAAAGATGCACCAGATATATTGTGTATCCTTTGGCCCAGTGTCTCCTGCGCGTGTGGTAAAGGCAGTGTGGGGCCCTGGGAAGGCTCCAGGGGTGAAGCAAGCATGGAGACTGTTCTCAAAGAGCTTGTGAATGAGCAGGGGAGACAAACATGACATGAACCATTTTAATATGTGGTTGGAAATAACTCTCATTGGAGATGTAAGGAGAAGTGCTATGGCTATTCAGAAAAACGAACAGGTATGAGGACGTGAGAGAGGCTCAGTGGAGCAGGGACAAATGGGCTTGGTTTGGAAAACCTGCTGTGGAGATGATGAACTAAAATGTGTAAACCCTATGCCTATTACCACTGCCTTTGTTTCAAGGTAGATGCAAACAGCCGGAAGAATGGCCAAGCCACAAATAATGATACACAAAGCCCTCTTTTCAATAACATGATCTGCAGTGATTACACAGTGGGCATTGGCTCTAGCTGGGACCCTTAGCTGGGACAGCCAGCCAAGTAGCAAACAATCCTACAGGACAAAGTCAAAAACATCCTCAAAGGAAAAGAAAAGAAAAACGATGACCCTACATGACAATCATAGGAGACAGCCAAGACTTTACAAGGGAATGTTACAGCATAGCCAGAGATCTGGAGTCAGACAGTGCCTATCTGAGGCCAATTAGTAGAACACTGCAGTTGGATTTCTTCTTTAAAATTTCTTTCTAAAAAACAATTTTTATTGAATGTATTGAGGCTATATTGGTTTATAAAATTGCATAGGTTTCAAGTGTTCAATTCTATAATACATCATCTGTGTATTGTATTGTGTGTTCACTATCCCAAGGCAAGTCTCTGTCCATCACTATCTATCCCATGTTCACCCTCTTCTACCTCCCACTACCCCCTTTCCCTCTGGTAACCGCCAGACCACCATACTGTTGTCCTGTTGTCTGTGTCTATGTGGGGTTTTTTTGGCTTAATCTCTCTGCATTTTCACCCAACCCCACAAGCCCCTCCCCTCTGAAAGCTGTCAGTCTGCTCCCTGTATCTATATGTATAATTTCCTCTTTGAGTTCCAGAGGTTCAAGTGCTCTTGTCTGCATGGTAACAACAAAGACGATGGATTCTTCTTGTAGCTCTGCCACCACTAAGCAATGTGGCTGGTTCTACATATGCCTGTGGGCCCTGAGTGAGGAAGGACAGCAGTACTGACCATTTCATGAAGTGCCCAGAAATACCCACCAAATGTAGCCAAGATGGTTCTAGAAACTATGACATTAGGGAATATAAGCAAATACACTGTGAAGCCATTCAGCAAGCAGCTCCACAGCTGAGAAATATCTGCTTAGAAAATTGGGTCAGACTTGTAGTGACTATAATCAGAAACTTGCGAGAGGAAACACTATAAACATGTTAGCCTGGGAAAAATCGATTGTTTTAAAAATAAAGATGAAACAATGGATTAAAAAGAAGCCTTGCTAAATATTTCTATCCCTGATAGGAATGGGATGAGGAATTGGAATTGCAGGTGGGGGAGGAAAGGTTCTATTTTAATCCAGAAAAGAAAAGGCTCATTTTCCCTTCAGTTTCAAGCATGTTTTTTAGTTTCAGGTTCATCTGTGCATTATAGGTGAAAGAGAAAGGGTTTCACTCCACCCCCGAAGTTGGGTTAGCCGATGACACTAATTGTCCCCATCAGCCCCCTGAAAGCTGAGAGAGTATTTTCTTTGCAAACGTAATTGTAGTTTTGTGAAACCATTAAGTCTTGGAGGATGCCAGGTGACATGCACTGCTGTAATTACCACTGAGCTAAGCCTGCAGTGGTCAGTTTAGTTGCATAGAAGGTGACATGATACAATCTCATGTGAGGCATTTAGCTTCCCAGGGGGAAGAATCTGTGTTTCACAAATGTATTTCATTCCTGGACCATAGACGTGCAAGAGTAATGTCCTGGCATCAGTGAAGATTGGGACAGAACAGGCTTGAATGGTCAGGGTGACCCATTAGTGTGATGAGGAAAACAGCACAAAGTGTGCGCCTGACAACCAGCGAATCTCAAACTCACATGAAAGTGTCATTGTTTTATGATATGGACAGTGTCTTACTATTCTGTGTAACAATAACTATACAAATAAAAAAGTCCCCATTGTTCATTATCTGAATGCTTCCTGTATGCTAGGCATGGTGGTAAGCATCTTGTGTGTGTTATCTCATTTACTAATATACATAGCAACCCATGAGGTGGATATTATTGTCTCTGTGTTACAGATGAGGAAACCTAGTCTCAGAGATGTCTGGGAACTTGTCTCATGTCACACATTTAGGAAATGCCTGTTCCGGGACCTGGCGTTCCTTATTTAGTGGGCATAGCATGAGAAAGTGGAAGTTGGTTTCTGAAATTTAGAAGTTGTTTTTAAGAAAATCTGTGAATCTGATTTTTATTGGTATATTTATTTTATTACATTAATTATGCACTTAATGCTAAAGCAAAAACATACTTGGTAAGTGAATAAATTCATGATTGGATTGCTGCCTCTCCTTAAAACCCAAGGCATTAAACATTTTGTGGATTTTGCCAACCTGAGAAAGAAGTTAGTCTCATAGAAAGTTGAAAGTTAAGATGCTTGGCTTCTAATAGTGACCTTTTCACTGTAAGGTAGTAATGATTTTAGACAGTGCTCATCGAAATGTTTCTATGAATGGGGTATTGCCCCAAGGGCTTTGTGCATTGTCTCATTAAATCCATGGGAAACTGAAACATAGGTAGTGGGGGCTTAGAGAGTCTAGGTAGAGTTCAAGGTTACAGAGCTAGAAACTGGGGAGTTAGGATGCATAATCAGTCCACCTATCTTCATTATCGAAGCTCTTAACCACTAAGGTTTACTGCCTTTCTTTCTACTCTGTGATTTCCGTTTCTGGTGTTTGGTACTAAATATTTGGTTGTGTGGTATAGTGATTAGACAATCCCAGGTTTCCTCAGCAAGGCTTTTGTTTCCTTGGGCAGTGCAATTTCCTCAAAAATTCCAGTCTATTTGCTTCCGGTTTGTTGCATATGAAAGTAACCTTTGCTGATAGTTCCTAACCTTGCAGATTCCTCCTTTTTACTTATTGGCTTCAGTATACAGTCACACCTAGCTCTCTCTCTCTCAGTCTATGGGCTTCTACCTTGAGGTCACCTGAAGCAATGGGCTTGGATGAAAAGCTACAACTATACCATCGGAATCTTTACAGCTGGGCTGGCCGCCAGAGACAGTTGGCTATATTAACAGGGGTCACTAGTTTTGCAGTATCTGTGTCTCACCACCTTCCTCCTGGTCACTAAGCTACTGCCAGGTATTTTTGATTTAGGTATGGCAAGACTCCATAATAAAGGAAGCAATTCTTTATTAAGATACGGGCTAAGCTGCTATAACAAAGAGACCTGAAAGATAGGTGTTTACTTCTTTTTCATTTAAGGGTCCCAAGGTAGGCAGGTGGTCTGAAGTGGGTCAGCACTTCTTCACAGCATCGACTAGAGACCAGCTTCCTTGTTTGTGACTCTGCCTGGTCTCAAGGCATTCCCTCAGACAATGAGGCCGCGCACACCATCATGTGCACATTCCGGGCTGCAGAGCGTGGGAGGAGGGGAGACAAGATGGGCAGTAAATAATATCCTTATGAAAACATGAACTGGAAGTTATAAGCTTCTTTTCCAAGTTACACCTTGTTGGCCAAATCATTACCCCTGTAGCCACACCTAGAAGCAAAGGAGGCTGGGGCAGCAGGGAGGGCTGGGTAATAGTCTGTACTGGGACAGCCACTAACTGTTTTACATTTGGGTTTTTTTTAAAGTATTCCACCACCTTGAATACATATATACATGTCATGTATAAAATAATATATACTTTAAAAAACTTTAGCTTTGGTGTACTATAATTGACACATAAAATGGTAAGATATTAAAGTGTATTTAGTGGTAATTCATTTGATATATGTATACATTATGAAAGGATTCCTCCCATGCCATTAATAATTATAATTAACACATCCATCATTGCACACTCTCTCTCTCCCTTTTTATTTATTTATTTTTTTGGTAAGGACGTTTAAGTTCTACTCTCTTAGCAGATTTTAATTAAACAACATAGTGCTATCAACTCTATAAAATAAAACACATTTCGGTGGCACTGGCCAGAGTTAGAGCTCTACCACTTTATGTGAGGTGAACTGAGAATACTTTTTTGTTTTAAGCACCTGCCCCCAGGGTGTGTAAAAATGGGAGTAGAGTTGGAAACCTGGGGCTAAGGGGGGTGGGAATGAGATCCCTTAAATAAAATTCAGGGGATTTAACAATTAGAAGGAAGAGGAAAGAGTGGATACTTGAGAGCCTGAGAGTCTTGACTGCAGTCCTGCTAATTACAAAATGAGGTTAAAATGTGACCTGAATTCTGGCTTGCTTTTGGAAACTTTCTCCTTCATAAGGAGACATCCATCATGGAAAATAATAGGAAAGAAAAATGTTCCCTAGGTCTTGTTGTTCGCTCAGTTCTCTCCCTCTGTTCTTACAAATACAATGTGAATTGAATGTTAAAAAAATAACATAGGGCAAGTGATCGACTGCTTTAAGTTCAAATATCCATCATTTGTTGAGTTCCCTTTAGCCATCCACATTATGATTCCATCGTGGAAACTTATTCATGTGTCTGCAGAGTTGTGGTCATATCTAATTCCAAGCAAAATGCTTTTGATGGTTTTTACCTGTTCTTAATGCCGGCGTTGTTGACGGCCCAGGTGGGTAATTCAGGCTTGTAGTAGTCATGTGTATAAAAACAAGCATGCTTAGATTCTGTTGTGTGGGGATGTAAAAATAATGAGCTGTGTGGCCAGCTTACCCAGTTTGAATCTCTGTTGCCCCTGAAAACACTGAACCAACATGTAGACAAACTGCTTTTAAGTTTACATTGGGGATCAAGGTTTATCTAAAATGCAAGGAAAAGGATAACATAGTCATAGTACTTAGAAAAGTTAGTAGGGTTGCAAAATGTACTTTGGGAGTTACATGTGTATTGTTTTCTGATATGGTAGATTCATCTGGATGCCTATAAGCAGTTTCTTCTTTGACCTGAATGACTCTGCTTTCATCCCCAACAACACAATCGTCAAAATCCGTGTGAGTCTGTGTGAGTGTGTGGGTGTGTGCTTTAGCTTTCCTCTCCATTTGCTGAGCCAACAGGCAGCTGCAGTTCTGATGCTCTGGCCCTTGTCTCACCCCAACCCTGAAACCGTTCTCCTCTCTCCTTTCTTGTTGGCATCTCCCCGGTGCTGGTAATAAAGTTGGCTAGCGTTTTGTCAGTTTTAGTTGCTGCTTTTCTGCTTGGGCTGGGGATTCCTGGTTCTGGTATGTCAAGGTTTCCCAGACTCCCTTGTGCCTGAGCAAGGCTGGGGCTCAGCCAAATTGTGAACTTTGCCTTTATGACATGCCTTCCTTTTCCCCTCGTCTCGAAATATTTTCCAGTGAAGCCTTCCCCTTTAATGCAAACTCCTGGGTAGCTTAAAATGATCTACCTGAAGTAGTGTTGGGGTCCTCCCTGCCTGGTCTCAGGAAACTGTAATCGCCTGTGGCTAAGGCTGAGTAACAGGCCTCCAAACCAGGAGACACTTAGGAGACAAAAGCTTATTTCCCTGGCATGAACGCTGCCTGTTCTGTGCTGGCCCCCAATGTTTGATCAGTTAGCCAATGACGGGTAAGATTTCCCACAGGGGGAATCGTCTAAGACAGGCATGATCACATGGAGGCCTCAGGGAAGGACTTGTGGGGCTGTGGAAATGAAGGGGTGATTGACATCGACCCCTGCCCTCTCAGCTTTGCCAAAGCCTGAGTCCTTGAGAAATTCAAGTCTCCTGGGTGCCTTTGTCTCTTCTGCCTGACTCAGGCCTGCGGAAATAACAGGGGCAGTGTAGTCCAGACCAGAGTTGGCGGACCCCTGGGGTAATCAGGCCTGAGACATAGAATATGAAAGATCCTGTAAGATCTGCTTGCTGGAGGATGCTCTTTAATTAGAATATGAAGGCATGGGCAGGAAACGAAACTAGCCTTTTAGGTCCTGTAGTCTTTTTAAATGGTATAACCCCCAAATCTCAGAATCCCAGTGGGAGATCTGCCACTCCCTTTCAAAGTTAACTATTTGTTTTAGCTTCCTTGTCAGACTGTAGTTCACAAACTGTATTGATATGTTTAATAAAAGCCTGCTTGGGCTGGAGAACGAGGTGCTTTCCCCTAGAGAGGGTGGCCAAGACACTCTCCACTAGAGAGAGTGGCCATTTCATACCTATTTCCCCACAGGACTTGGTTGTTCATGTGTATGTTTTTCTCATGTTTCGACGAGCATCCGCAGCAATGGATACTGTTGGCTCGGTATCCGTCTCAAAGCAGGATAAATCTCTGTATTTTCCTGTTTTGTTTTAAAAATGATTGTAGGTCTTGCATTCTGCAGTGTGATTTATTCATTTGTTTAAATAAACAAATGATTTAAATTATTACCAGTTAAAACATTTATCTCCCTCTGTCTGAAATCTTCAAGTAAAACTTAATTCATAGGAAAATAAGCCATGTTCATCCTGTGGTTTTGCACACTTTTTTGATGCTTGGCTTTAAACTTCCACAAAATAAAGTATTCTAGTTTAAGAGACACACTTTCTTAGTGAAAGAAATTGAGTTTTAATTGTGGGATTTGAGTAAGAGATTTTTTTATTCCTTATTTTATCTTTTGCAGCTTTACTGAGGTATGATTGACAAATTAAAATTAAAAAAATAAGAATTTTATATACTTAAGGTGTACAATTCAATGTTTTTATATACATATAATTGTGAAGTAATTACCAAGATCAAGCTAATTAACATACCCATCACCTCACATAGTTACCATTTTCTGTCTTCCTTTTTTTGTGTGTGGTAAGAAAACTTAAGATCTACCCTCAGCAAATGTCAAGCATACAGCACAGTATTATTAACTATAGTCATGTAGCTGTTCTTTAAATCTCCAGGACTTATTTATCTTGCATAAATGAAACTTTGTACACTAAGAACAGCATCTCCTCCTTTTCCCTTATGCACTGCCCCTGGCAACCACCATTCTATTCTCTGTTTCTATGAGTGTGTTTATTTTAGATTTCACCTACAAGTGAGATCAGGCAGTATGTATTTGCCTTTCTCTGACTGGCTTATATCACTTAGCATGAAGTTCTTTATGTTCATCTGTGTTGTTTCAAATGGCAGGAGTTCCTTCTTCATAGGCTGAATAATATTCCATTGTGTATGTGTCATTGTGTGTGTGTCATTGTGTGTATCTTTGTCCATTCACCCACTGACAGATATTTATGTGTTTGCATATTGTGCCTATTGTGAAGGGCAGGGCTCTCTCAGAAGCATAGGAATCATACCTCAGAAAAGATGGCTCATAGGTCCAGTCTAATCAACTGTTGTAGTCTCTTCCCATGTCTTGTTTGATCCATGGGAGTGTGGTTGCCTCCATTCTCACCCTAACTGCAGGCACAGGACCTGAAATTTCTATCCCTGACCCGCAAGAGTAACCTTATACTGTTAATTGTCTGTTGACTTTAGTATGTCTGGCCATTTGAAGATATACTTTATTTATTTTTACCCTTCAATTTTTTTGTATTGCTACTTTCTCTGGCCTAGAAATTACTGTTATGTTCATTTTAACTCTGTGGTTTAACCTCTGTGTATACCATTATTAAAATCAATTTCAAAAAGTCACAAGTGTGCTGTGGAGACCCTTCACTAAACATTTTTATGAATGATTTAGAGCACAGCTAAGTAATTACATTTTGTGGCTGAAAGACTCTCAGTTGATACGTTAGAGGCATTGAACATTTCTATGACTATCCTAAATATGAATTTCCTAGAATATGAATTTTTATATATTTATAATGTTAGAAGAATTTCATTTATTTACTTGTATTTTTTCATTATCATTTATCCCCCTTATGCCTTCCCTCCCCCAAGCCACCACACTGTTGTCCATGTCCATGAGTTCTTTTTCACTTTTTTTTCTTTTTAGGATTTTGATAGCATAGTTGGCCACTCTGGGGGATTTTACTTCCACCCACATTTCTCTCAACTTGGATTCTTGAGTATTGGGGAAGTACCCAGTTAAATTTAAGTCTGACCATCACAAGCAGTTGTTCAGGGCATGCAAAAGGAATAATGTCTTACCCTTAGAACCTTGAGAACAAGGGGTCAGAATGAATATGTATTGACAGATATATCAAGGTCTTAATGAGTAACAAAGTATGGGGTGATTATTTATTCATTCACTCTGCATATATTCACTAAGCTCTTCCTCTGTTCCAAACACTGCTGTGTCCCAGAGAAGGGGTGGTGGATGAAATAGACCAGGTCCTGCCCTCACAAATCCGGTGACACCATAATTATTGAAGTGTTATTGCATGCCAGACATTGTTCTGCCACCTTCACCTGTACTAACTCTTAATCTTTACAGTGACCATGATGAGGCATGGAATATATTTATTTACTACTAGTAAGTGCTGGAAACAAAATCTGAACCTTAGCCACTATCTCCTTAACACAGCCTTGGCTTCCATACAGTCCTTTCACATAAACAACCAATATGTGAAGGTTTATCAAACTATAAGCTGTGATAAGTGCTGAGAAGAAGGAGCACAGAATGCTAAGTGGGAGTAGTAAGAGATGTGGGTTTAGAGAAGAACACGTGAAAAATTGTTGAATGTCTCCAGTTAAGTAAGTGTGAACAGAAGAGAGATTGGGCCACTTAAAAGAACCTGGTGTGTTCAGCTATACTTTTACCTGGCCAGAGTAGTTTTCCAGATGACCTGTATCCAGTACTAGTTTCTGTGCTCTTAATTCTTTTCAGGATGCATGATGTGCCCGCATTGCCCTTCATATCTATAAGATTGTGAATAACTTAGTCACACCCTCTACTTTCTTTTATTCAAAAACTTTTGAATCTTGCCTCTTTCCAATTTTTTTTTGGAGAAGCCATAGGGGAGTATGTTTTCATTAATTACTCCCCACTGCGGCTAATCCACATTGCAGCTGTCCTTGGTGTGATTCTGAGGTCCTCGCCCTTGAAACCATGAGAAAACAGGTCTTCATAAGAGATTGTAAGACAGGGATGTCGAGCTCATTTTCACTGGGAGCCACACCAGCCTTGTGGTTGCCTTCAAAGGGCCAAATGTAATTTTAGGACTAGGACTGTAACTACTATGAATGTAACTACTCCTTAACAGTTAAGCGAGAGCTCGGCACTGCTGCCAGGTAGAAACAAGGTTCCTGGCCAGATAAAACAAAGTGGAGGGCCGGCCGAATTCAGCCTGCAGGCCTTGTGTTTGCCACTTGTGTTATAAGACATAGTTACTTAGGGAGAGAGTCTTGGGCTTTTTATAATCAAAATCACCTTCAATAAAGTGTGAATGCCAAGTCTCCAGACATTTTTATATGCTATTTACATGATATCCTTTGCACTCAATAATATGCTTTTATACACATGCTTGTTTATGCTCCCTAGTAAGATCATGTAATGATGACAACTGTGCCTTTCCTTTATAATTCTTCCAGAGTCCTGTGTGTTGGCCAACTGCAAATTCTCAAAAAAAAAAAAAAAAAAAAAGATTTCCTAAGTAACAAATACTGTGTTAATTTTTTATTATTTATCTGTTCTTTGCTCTGAGTGTACCAACCTCACCTTTAGTTTTGTGCTAAAAATACCTCTTTTCTTTGGTGTTAACTAAGGATAAACAATTTGATTATCGAATGGCTTTCTTACTTTCCAATCTGTAGTGTTGACACTGAGGAATGTCAGCCTCCACATGCTTTGAGTCTCCACTGCTCTTAAAATCCAAATACCACAATGAACATGACATATTCTTAAGACCAGAGCAAAGCCAAACCAAACCAAATAGTCAACTGATGGGCAAACATCAGAGATGCTGAGGAAAATAAAGAAATTATTTATGCCCATTTGTTGGAGATGCTAGAGAGATTTCTACATCAAGATGTCTGATTCTAGATAACCCTGGTTTCTTTCTAAGATGCTATTTTGAAATTTAGAGGAGAAATTAAAGAAGATTCAAAGGAACCATAGCAAAGTGGTATAAAAATGAGCCTTTGTATTTTGTTGTGAGAAGGTCAATCATTATTTTCTGTTGGGTTAGATGCTAAGTGCTGTGCAATGCTTTCACAGAAACTGTGATAAATTATTAAGTATTTGTAATTTATTACACACGTCAGGGAATAATATATTGCACTGTGAGCTGATGTCACTGAACAGCGCTGGCTGAAGCATTTGTCTAGGTATTGTACAAGATTGTCTGAAAAGCAATGGACTCATTAGTAACTCGGATTGTTGCAGGGGACTGTGTTTTTCTTCTTATGAAAGTTTTTCAATTTCAAACTAGATAATGACAAATTGTAGAGATGTATTTACATTATTCAAGTGTCCTGGTGAGACTTTTGCCCTCTGAAATTATTGGGATAATCACCAGTGTTTTGTAAGTGTAAAAAAATGAAGGATAGAACTTGGCTCCTTCTATTTAAAAAATGTTTTATGAATTCTTGATAAATATATATACTTGGGCTTTTGACTTTTCAGTTATCTACGGCTGACATGAAGTGCTACTAGTCTATTGTTTGTTAACCTAGTTGCAAGTTACATTTTCTATTCTGCTCGGTCTACCTTTATAAGAATAACTTACACTGAGCATTCAGATGCATGCCTCAGGTAAAGATTAATTCATGAAGCCCCTAGAGATGAGTGTTTTTTATAGCAGCTTCACAACCTGTTTTCTTCCACTGATTCAAAGCACATCATTGAATTTGTTATTTGTAGGAGGATAAAAAATATTCTTGCCTTTTCCTTCCTAGCAATTATAGGAGCCCTTGTCATATGCTGTGGCTTGTTAGGTCTGTAACATCTTGAAAAATCTTTATTTTGTATCACTCCTGCAAGTTTTTTTTTTTTACCATTCTCTGTATTAACTAATGCTTTTCTTATTAAGTATTCTAGATTCCACCTTCATTCCAATGTGCACAACATCAGCTTTACTTTACAGGCAAATAATTTCACGGCTCTTGAGAGCTTTCCATACAGCTTTAAAATCTTCTCTTAACCGGCATGAGGCAGTGAGCTGACTAGAGAGAGGAGGAAGGAGAGGTGAGGGGTATACGAGTGACTGATGAAGGGGACGAGGAAAGCTTGGAAAAGCAGAGAAAGTTCAGAAACAGGTCAGGGTGTAACCAAGAGCAAGATTTAACTACAAAGTACACCCCAGTTGCAAGTTGAAAAGTAGGGAAACTTTAAGAATTCTGACTATGAATATCATCTGTGAAGCTATGTTCATATGAAAACATTTAATAGGAACCAACAGCTCATAATCTCAGCTTTTGTTGGTTAATTCATAGAAGATGAAAGGAACAGTGATCATGCAAGCAAAACAGAATGACAATTGGAATGATAATGTGAAGGAATCGGGTTATCAGGCAGAAATGAACATGGTTGAAGACTCCATTATTATTTGTTTAATATTGTCTGGGACCTCGCCTGAGACCACATCTGACATTCACAAGGCAAAGACGTATCACAGAAGGAAAACCAGTGAAAACTGGAGCAGTGAGTCTTTCCAAAAGAGGTTTCTCTGTGCTTGTGAGGGACTGCTGAGCCCTTGGTTAATCGCTAACCCACACTGTACTGCACACACCAGGCACTGCTGTCAGTGTTTGCATGTGTCGGATTGTTCCAGCCTTATGAGGTGAATACTACTACACTTCCCATTCAGATGAGGAAGAAACTGAGGCACAAAGAAGTTAAATAATTTGTCTCAGATCACACAGCCAGTAAATTGGAACTGGGTTTTGAGCACAGGCAGCCTGGCTCCAGAGCCTGCATTCCTAATCTCTGTGGATCCCTGCCCACCAGCACGGTTCAATGAGGTCTTTGCTGCACAGGAACCACATTTGAATTAGGTGAGGACTCAGGGTCCTGAGATTTTCTTATTGCCCCTGTTGATGGAGATTCTACATTCATCTTTAGCTTCTACTCTTGTTAAATAAAATGCATGAAAGTGGGTTATAAATTGCAAATGCCAATAAAAGTATCATTTCATTATCTACCCAACAGCTAAACTTGTCCTTTTCCTCCTTAAATTTTTCTTATTTTTTTAAAGCTTGGGGGAGAGGTACAGAATTTTCTTCTGCCCAAAAGGGTACTAATTTCATATGGCTATTTACATTGATATTAAAATCAAATACAATGAAAAGTGCAGTTTCTCAGTTATACTAGTATACCACATTCCATATGTTCAGTTTCCACATGTTGCTAGAGGCCCCTGTATGTGCAGTCCAGCAGGAGGACACATCCATGACTGCAGGAAGTTCTACTGGGCAGCCCTAGGCAGAATGTGAAAGCAAGTATTCCCTTTCAAGTGAGGCTCTATGCTAATTGATATTGGACCACCTTATTTTAAATCATTGTCTTCATGCTCATAGAATAAATAGGACATGATGTCTGTGCCCCTCACTCCTCTTGTTTACTTCCTTTACTTTAAATAAATGCATTTGGCCATTTTCCTTTTTTTTTTCTGACTTTCTTTTGCTTCAGTTCATTCTTCCATACTGAATATGCGTGAAAGCAGCTGCAAGAGCCCATTAAATGCATCGGTCAACACCTTTCCCTCAGGCAGCTGCCTTCCACACTGCTCCCTTCAGAAAGCCTTTCCTGACCTGTAGAAGGACGCTCCAGACAGTTAGATTGGACTGGAGGCTTCAGTCATCTGCAAATTCAACTTGTCCCTGAAGGCATTCACACTTGACTGTGTGTGTGTGTGTTTTATTATGGATTTGTCTTTTATTAGTGTAGACCTCACATTTAATATACATGTCAGAGATAGTATTCAGTATTCTATTCGGTAAATCATTCAAGATGATCAATTTCATGTATTTTTCAGGCCAACAAACACTTTAACACTGCCTTGAACATTTCATCAGAACATTTGCCCAGTCATATGTAACAGAAATGCGATAGTAGCTCCCCAGTTTTAAAGGTCACAGCCAATAGGATGGACTATCACAGTTGGGTACTATCACTGAAAGTCACTGAGCAGAGACTGGACCATTCATTCATTTATTTATACTGCAGCAGACATGTGTACACAACCACTGACAGCTCACACTTTGCAGGGTACTGAGGATTCAGAGTTAAAGGCAAATCTTTAACCTTAGAAAGCCAGTAGGTTAGTTTGAAGATGAACAGCTAAATAAACAACCACAATACACTGGAATAAACCCACTGATTAGAGGTTTTTAATCTCTTTTAGTGGAATAGTGAGTGGGCTACTGACATCAGAAGATGTGGAATTAGGAAAGTCTCCTGAAGGAGTGGACCCCTGAGATGAGTCTTGCAGAACAATAGTTATCTAGGCGAAGGCTTGTACGAGTGTGTCCTTTGTGGGTTTTGAATGGGTGTGGGGTCAATGGTGAGGAGTGAAACTAAAGACTGAGTTAGATTATGAAGAGCCTTGCTTGCTATGCCATGAAGTTCAGATTTTGTCCTGAAAACAGAAGCTGTATTGAAATATTTAAACAGAGGAGTAACAATCACCATCAGATTAATATTTTAGACCACACATGCTGCCAATCATTGAACTGAAGGCAGAAATGCTACAGAAGAGGCTATTGTAATCCAGGTAAGGGCAAAGGAGGGCTTGAACTGAGGTCATGCAGGGGAGACAGAGGAGAGTGGGCAGATTTAAGAGGGATTTTGAATTTGAAACAACAGGACTTAGTAATACATTGAATGAGGGCAATTAAGCACAGTGAGAAGTCTAGGATAATTGCCAGTTCTCCATCAAAGTAGTACTTCAAAAATGTTTTCATGGGTGAAAGACTAGGTTAAATGGTATCCATAGGCCTTTACAGAACTATGGGTCATAATATAAAATTTTATTAATTTTCAGGACTCCTCATAGCTTCCAATAATTATCACAAAATACAATAAAGCCAACACCAAACATTTATAGAGTATGGTGGAATATCCTTTTTGAAACATTACTTTAGCAAAACATTAAACGTATAATATTCAGTGCTGGCAAAGCTGCTGTACAATCATATGTTGCTGGTAACCATATAACTTTGCATAAACCTTTGACAAACAATTTGGTGGTAGATACCAAAAGGTATACAACATATATAAATACATTCACCTTTCTGTGAGGTTATATCAAGTATATTCTTTAAAGGGGAAAAGAGCTGTATTGTCCTGGCTAGGTGGCTCAGTTGGTTGGAGTAATGTCCCATATACCAAAAGATCATGGGTTCGATCCCCAGTTGGGGAATATACTGGAGGCAGCCCCTTGATGTTTCACATTCTCTCTCTCCTTGTCACACTTTCTCTCCTCTAAAATCAATAAAAATATCCTCAGGTGAAATGGAGACGGCTGTACTTGCGCAACAATTGAAAAAATGCAAAAAACAAAAACAAAAAAAATGAAATACAACAACAACAACAAAAAGAGCTATATCAAGGAAATGTGGATTATAGTGGATTTTAGAACTGCGAGAAAAAATTGGTTGTATCAATTATATGAAAAATTGGGTAGAACGTGAAAATCGGCTAAGAACATGATAACTAATAGGACTATAATAGGAACTAAATTGTGCTAAGACTTAAACCACACCTTTTTATTCAACACCCTGTGTTCTTTCTGTTCTTCTCGTGAAATCACGTGGAATAATACTAAATGTTAAAATGCTCAGTGGAAAACCAAACACAAAAAGTATGTGCACATTAATAATAACTGGTAATTATGGTAATAATAACTGGTTAATATGGATAAAGACTGAAAATCATAAAACTTTCAAATGCTAGGATGGCAAAATTATGGGCAATATTCTTTTCCATCTTTTTCTTCAGATTTTTTAAAATTTTTATTATGATGCCACAATGATAGTTTATAAAAGTAAAAAAATAACAAAAGTCTTATTTTGGTTTCAGAATTGTATTGTTTAGGTCTTCAGCTTTTCCACAAGATTGCTTGTTATTATCTTCCTAATTTAGAAGTTAGATATTTAATAATAGGACACACGTGCAGCAATTCTAGTACTGCATTCTGCTTTCTAAATTTTATTCAGCACAAATTTCACAGAAGCCCACCTACACTTTTTGAGCTATTTAATTTTTCAGTTTTATGCCCATGTCGTGCTCCATGCAGGAAATAATTTGAATGCTAATTATTCTGCAGAAAAATAGAAGAAATGTAAGCCATGAGCTCTAAATATGACAAACCAAGTCTTATTATTTTGAATGTTTTTCATGGTTGATAATAAATGGAAATCAGGAAGAAAAAGTTCCTGTGTTTAAGATCTTGCTGCTGTCTCATGTTGTGTACACTTGAAGTTATTAAGAAATAGCTCCTTTTTATCCAATGCTGTAGCCTTCCCTTTCCTTTAATCTCCCTTCTCTTGCCCACTTTTCTCCTTTCACATAAATTATGATCATGCCTACCTGAGTCCCACAGACATTTACTGGAGACTTATATTCCTGGAGTAGCACAAGGTAGCATTTTTTGGCTATAGATTTGGTCCTTATAAAAAGCATTGACCTCTTTCTCCCTCTTTTTCCTCATTAAACTTCTCTCATAAATTGGAAGCTCTGAGAGGCTCCCATGTCCATAAATTTCCTCTGTACAAAGCTACGTCCAATTAGAACCTGATAAGACTCTTGTTCTTATTGACACCATCGAAGTCTAAGATTAGTGAAATTTTTTTCTAAAAAAAGAAAAAAAATACTAAATCTCACAGGTGCCATTTCACAGGAAAAAAGAAATGAAAGACAGGCAATATCACCCTTGTGAGGATTGTAGATATGAGTTGGTGGAGGGTGAGGAAACCTATTACTAGAAAAGAGTGTAAAAACCTGCTTTCACATAAATCACTATATCCAGGACACCCATGAGAGGGATTATACTGTACAATCCCTGCTTTACAGTGACATACTACAGGGAATGAACTCTTTTTGAGTTACATTTTTGAGTTACATGGCAGCTCCCAATTTTATGCCCAAGTTGTGCTGTTACAAAATCAGTGAGATTTAAATGACTATTTATTATTTGGTGTTAAAATACTGGAATGACTTATGAATCCAATACCTTTTATTTCTTTCACCACTTGAATGCCTATTTCTCTGAAAATCAGTGCCTGGTCTCTCATTCCTCATGCTTGGTGCAATGCTTTTCTCCCCACTACTGACTTTTCTCCCCACTACTGATATTTGAGTCACCTTTCTCCTGTGTGAGTGCTAAGTGCAAAGGACCTCTTCATTCACCATGTATTCCAAAGGTAGGCACCCATTTGTACTTGGAAAAGAAATCACTACAAATCTTTTGTGGAGAACTGTGAGGTACAAATTCATCCCCTGTGTTTTAGTGTACAACATATATTTAGATGTGTATGTTGATGTATTTGAGTCACAGATTATTGAAATTTATAATGTATTTCCCAAATAGGACTGATCAAGTTTCAATTCTGGATATATTAGCTGAAATATTGCCAAGAAGCCCCTTTGTGAAACCTTCTCATATCTTGCTGAAAGCACCCTTGCCAGGGCTTCAAACCCTATCTGGAAGGGTTGGGATGATACCACATGTCTTTCCTCCTTCCACCCTTTTCTCTTCTGACATACGGTTGAAGACCTACCAAAGTTACTATAAATTCCTGGAGCTGATAGCTACAATACTAGAGTAACCTGCACCAGTGCATACAGCTACAAATACCATTTCTGGGGCCTGTGTTCTCTTCTCCCCACAGAGCTTCATTCTTTTGTGGTCTTGAAATGCTTGAATAAGATTACTTGGGTGATAATTATGTCCTTATTCACATAACAACTCATTTTTTTAATCTGACAACAAACATTGTATTAAATTGCAAATAATATCCAGTTAAAGTATCAGTTGTGGTTTTGTTTAGATGATAGGTCATTTCAACTTGCTGATGGTTCTTTAGCATTGCAGAAGCTTTTAATTTGATGTAGTCCATTTGTTTATTTTTTCCTTTGTTTCACTTGCCCTTGGAGATATATTGGCAAAAATATTGCTATCTGAGATTTTATTGCCTATGTTTTTCTTTAGGATTTTTATGATTTTGTGACTTACATTTAAGTCTTTTTTCCTGCTTTGAGTTTATTCTTGTGTATGGTGTAAACTAATGATCTAGTTTCATTTTTTGCACATACTAATCCAATTTTCCCAGTATCATTTATTGAAGAGCCTGCCTTTGCTCCATTGTATGTTCTTACCTGTTGTCAAATATCAATTGACCATAAAGGTATGGGTTTATTTCTGGCCTCTCTGTTCTGATCCACTGATCTACATGCCTGTTCTTATGCTAGCACCATGCTGTTTGTATTATAGTAGTTTTATATTATAGTTTGATATTGGGTTTTGTGATACATCCAACTTTCTCCTTCTTTCTCAGTATTGCTGAGGCTATTCAGGGTCTTTTTTTGTGTCCATATAATTTTTTGAAATATCTGTTACAGATCTGTGAAATATGCCATTGGTATTTTAATAGGGATTGTATTGATATTGTGCTAAGTATAATAAGCTAGTCAGTGAAAGACAAATACCACATGATCTCACTTCTAGGTAGAATCTAATGAACAAAATAAACTAAGGAACAAAATGGAAATAGAAGCACAGATACATGGGACAGACTGACAGCTGTCATTGGTGCGGGTAGGGGACTGGGTGAAAGAAGGTGAAGGGATTAGCCAGAGAAGATATATGCATGAGCCATAGACACAGACGGTGATATGGGGATTGCCTGAGGCGGGGGTGCTGGGTGGAGGTGGGCAAAGTGAGAAAAAGTGGTGATAACTATAATAGCATAAACAATAAAATACAATAAAAGTTAAAGAATAAATGGTAGGTCTTTTATGTAATGAAAACCAATTACTGATATATCTGAGAAGAATCTTTGGATATTGGGAATGAAACTGAGATGAAAGCTGATGCTTTAAACCCCGGTAATACAGATCATCATGCCATTCTTATTAATTATTATTTTTGTTCAAATACATTATTGTTTAGGTTTGGTTCTAAACAGACTAAACAGGCATCTATGATGCCACTTAAAAACAAATAAAAGGAACAAACAAAATGCCCAGTTAGGTAAGATAATACAGGCACAGGTGTAATGATGCAGAAAAGCTTTTGAGAGAAACCCAGTTACAGAGATTCTTCCCTTAGCCGATAGCACTAAAATCATCTTGCCATCTTTAAACTTTCTTTTTCTTCCTACTATGACTTTAAAAAGCAGAGACCAAAGCGTAGCTTTTATCTAAGTGATAGAGCATATAGTGCAACTAAGTTTAACAAAAAACAGAAGTCACCCACCCCATTCCTCTCCCACATTTGAATCTGGATCCCTTAGAATATTTGTTTTCAGCTCCATTAGTTGTTCCACTTGTTCTGCTCTTATCTTAAATTTTTAGCTTTCATGCTCCTAAGGAAGATGATGACTTCACTCCCATTGCACACAAATTGCACGTGCATGTGCACATGGACACGCATACACTTCTCTAATCCCAGTAGGATCGGATCACAGTTTGGGTTCCACTGATGTTTAGTTTTCACAGTATCATGACTGTACATATGGTGTCTCTTCTTATACAACACATGACTTTGCCTGGATTTACTAATTCCTTGGCCTTCTTTTATGCTTGTTTTTTCTATATATCAATTATGAATTCATCCTCAAACTCTGGCAGAACAGTACATATTCTTTCAGAACATTCAAACACATCAAACAGTCTATCAGTTCTCTTTCATTTTTTCTTGGAGATGCTTCTGGAGTTTCCTCTCTTCCTGCTCTAATCTGGACTGGAGGATCTATAGAACAGGTGCGCAGCTATTAACTCTGACTTCCCTTCATCACCACTTTGAGAAGTCCTTTGAACTTTCCTCTGTTGGATTACCTGTTACCCAGATTTGGAGTCTTCTTTCTTGTTACCTTCCTTGTTTGGATGGTGTACATCCTTTTAGAAGTTTTCTAAAAAGGGCGCCTGGGAGGTAAATATATTTTTAGATTTCTGAATGTCCAAAATACACTTTATTTTACCCACACACTCATTTACAGTTTTGCTGGTTATATGTCATTTTAGAATAAAAATCATCTTTCCTCATCATTTTCAAGGTATTGCTATATTTTCTTCTGACCAGCACTATACCCCTGAGAATCGTTATCTTTTTTTCTGTAATTTGCTTCCCCTTACAAGTGATTTAAAATTTTGTACTGATGTTCCTTCATGTCTTTCCCTTCCTCTTCCCTCTCTTTTCTTTTTGCTAGGGATTTGATAGGTATTTTCAGTTAAAAACTTGTGTTCTTCAGTTCTCAGAAATACTCATTCTTTCTTTTGTAATGGTTTTGCTTTATTTGCTTTTCGAGGCTTCAATATTTGAATGTTATACCTCCTGAATAAATCCTCCAATTTTGTGATGATTTTTAAACTTTGTTTTATTATCTGAAATATTTTCTCATATATCTTATCTTTGAGATATTTCTATCTTCTTTTCCTTTTCAACTTCTAGTAGCTCCTTCTTGTTCTCTGAAAGTTTGTTTCTAAACCTTCCTATTCTTGTTGCACAGACATAGTACCTTCTCTCTGAGGATATTAATATTTTAGAAATCATCTCCTACTTATGTCTCATTCCTCTCTCCTCTGAGTCCATCTCCTCTGCTTGGTTCAACAGTTAAGAATGCAGCACTGACAAACTGTTTGGAAGCTTGGAAAGTGTGGCACTGAGTGGAGGCTTTACCTTAAAGCGAGCAGGTAGACATGCCATTTCGTTGGGAGACATCCATATGTGAGTGTCAGCATGTCATTGCCCTTTGGCAAATTTCTCCAAAGGAGCCTCTTTCAAGTGCCTGCCTAGAAGATGAAAGTTATGCTGCTGGAGTCTGGATAATAAGCAGCAAAAGGGGACCTGGGGCTCCCCATTCTGCATGAAGGCTTTCACTTTATAGACATTTAGTCCTCTTGAATTCATCCTACAGAAAGTGACCTTCTGATCTGTGCAGAGGGACTGCAGTTGGGGGAAAGGGTACAGTAAGATAAGACAGGAGAAAAGGAGACTAGTGCAAAGATTTTACCCACTTCTGTTTTCAACCCCACTTTCTGGAGTCTCTGTAGCCTCCATTTCCAGGTCCTTTCTGCCATTAGGTGGAGTGACTGCTTTGTTTTTGTGACATCAGCCTGTCCCCGTGCTTTGTACACTTTAGTTTCAGTTTTTTTTTCCAATCTGGCAAGTCAGCTATGACTTGGTCATCATCTGCTTTTCAGCTTTCAAAACGCTGATGGCATTTGTCTTCTGTTTTCCCCATTTTGTACTCGACATTTTAGTTGGATATTTGGAAGAAGTAGAGATAAACTAATGTGTTCTTTTAAAAAAATAATCCTCACCCAAAGCACTCTTCATTGCTTTTAGAGAGAAAGGACAGGAGAGAGAGAAACATAGATGTGAGAGAGCATTGACTTGTTGCCTCCTGCGTGAATGGGGGATCTAGCCCTCAAACTAGGTACGGGCCTGACTGGGAGTCACACCCACAAACTTGGTTACAGGGTGAAGCTCCGGCCAACTGAGCCACAGAGGCTAGGGCATGAACTCAGTTCTATGTTCCACGTCTAACCGGACTCCAGTCCACGCAACAGTTCTTTTTGTTTCCGCTGTTCGGTTAGCGGTCTCAGGGAAACAAGATAGAAGTAATTGGAAGGGTGCTGTATCAGGTGACCTATCACCATTGTCTGGCTTTTGAGAGGGGAAAGGGTACAGTAAGATAAGACAGGAGAAAAGGAGACTAGTACAAAGAAATATGAGAGAGAAATTAAAGGACGAGAGGAAAAGAGAGGCTATTACTGAATCGTGTAATAAAAGGTATAAATGGACAAATGAGCATAGAGATGTGTCCGTCTTCTCCATGACTGTGCCTGACCCTCACTCCCATTTTATTTTTATTGAACTGACAAGCAATTGTAGTGCTTCAGCGAACTGCTGTCCATATCCTAGACATCTGACTGAGGCTCTAATGCTCTCATAAAAATTAGTTTTAAAATTTCTCAGTCATGCTCTGACTCATGAAGCCGGGTTTCATAATTTTGAATTGAACAAGTTTTCTTGTGTATCTTCTGGGCTTTTAAAAATGATTTATTATATTTTACATGATGTTCTATTCCCATATTAGAACTTACATAATTCACAGCATTCATGGGAGGCAGTCTATGTGGTATATACATAGAAACACAGAATGTTGAAATTCAAAAGAATCTTGAGATCATGCTGCCAAGCACCCTTCCTTTTACAAATAAGGAAACTGAAAGCCAGGGAGGCTGTGTCCGCCCTGGGTCACACAGAGAAAGTGTGGGCATGGTCCAACGTCTGGGATGAGAAAATCACATCACAGCACGAGTGAACTTGTTGTTATAAGGATAGGAGCAGTGCTTTTTGGCATGCTATTTATATTTCAGGATTTTTTTTTCACAAGCCAAATTGCTTTTCATTTTAAAGCTATTCACATGCTGTATATGGTTAAGACAATACATTTGCAAAGAGGATGAGTTTTTATCTAGCAGTCACTGCGTGAACAGAAATTTTAGAAATTATATTACTGAAATTTGTGAGGTAACAAATTGTTATCTTTTTGTCATTTGTGGTTCTGATCGGTTTTCATTTTTGTGCTTGGATGATGTTAGGATTATTGAAAGTTTAATGTTCTTTCAAGAACCCCTTTAGATAACTGATATAAGGTAGTGCAAAATGTAATAACACACCTGCCAAATATCCTATAACACCAAAGATGTAGAAATTTCTTGGTTTCAGTGAAAGTGTGTTTGGTAGTGAATACTGAAATGATGTTATTTTGCCCTGGCTTAAACATTTTCAGAGTTCTCAGTAATAGGAATAAAAATTTAAAAAAAATCTTCTCACAAGTTCTGACATATTTTAATGTTGAAATAAAAAATGCTATGTATATAGCTTTTTGATTAGTTGTGATTAAAATTTATTGAACCCAACTGAAATCTTGGGTTCTTAGGACTGATGTTTTCTATTTCTCCTTCAAGTGGCCACTTTATTGGTTATTTAATTTTTTTTCCCTTTGGGTTCCTTCTACCCCAAAGTGAGTTGTTTATTCTTATTGTGGAAAAGTGAAATTAAATCCCCTTTAGTACATAAATACAGGGTGTTTATTGCATCGTGTTTTAATTATTAATGCCAATTACATTTTCATGGGAAATACGGAACATGTCTGCTGACTGGTAGTCTCAATTAGAAATAGATACTGCTGGTTTCTGGCTAGCCAAAGCAACCATAGCTCACTTCTGAAATGTTTTCTGACTCATTGATCCTGGTGTATAGCCATGTGCCATACGCACATTTTTCACACTTCTCCGACCACGCAGCCCACAGTGACTGGCCAGGGCCGGTGAATCTAATTCATAGTTACTCGACTCCATTCTCCTGCTTCCTTGTTCCTAGGCTTTCCTGGATTGCAGCATTTCTCACATCAAATTATAATTTTTTTCTGCAGATCGTGTTACTTACTTTGAGTGCCTCAAGCGCAGGGGCCATGTCTTCTTCCTTTTGCAACTCCACATTCCTACGGAGCATTCTTCATGTAAGAAGAGCTCAGCTAATGCTCCATGAGTAAAGGCAGGCATGCCTGGGTTTGTGGGAAATAGGAGCCTGCAGGACACTCTTTTGAGAGGATGCTAATGAATTCAATTTTTGCCCAACCTGAACCAGAACAAAAAATATTTTCTAAATTACTTATTTCTGATGGTAGAAAACATTTTGATTATACTATCTTACTTGTTTTTTTTTGATTTTTGTATATAATAGTGCTGTAGAGCATCTTATTCTTTTTTAAATTTTATTTTAATCATTGTTCAAGTAGTTTTCTCCCTTTCACTCCCATTCCAGCCTGCCCACCCATCCCTCCCCACTTCTCTCCCATTACCACCCTCCCCCTAGTTTTTGTCCATGTGTCCTTTAAATTTGTTCCTGTAAACCCTTCCCATTTTCCCCTGAAACTCCCTCTTCTCTTCTTTTAAATTTAATTTAATTTTAGTCGTTGTTCAAGTACAGTTTTCTGCCTTTCCGCCATCCTATACTATCTTACTTGTTGATGCTGTGTTGAATTATGTATGTTGAGAAGATGTAATAACCAAGGAGACAGTTGCTGAGAAACAATAGCAAAGTACAATGAGTATACTTGACCATTAGGATTAGACTCAGGAGGTCTGTACTTTGGGGTTCAACATCACTAATCACCAGGGAAATGCAAATTAAAACTGCAATGAACTATCACTTCACACTTGTAAGGATGGCAATTATCAAAAACAAACAGACAACCCCTCCCTGCTAAAAAGCTCCAACTAAACAACAAAATATACCAAGTGTTGGCAAGGATGCGAAGGAATTGGATCTTTAACAGATGTCTGTGTTCCCATGTTTGTTGGAGCATTATTCACAAAATCCAAAATATATAAGCAACCCAAGTCCCCCTGACAAATGAGTGGATTAAAAATGTGAAATATACATACAATAGAATGGTATTCAGCCTTAAAAAGAAGAAAATTGTACTGCTTGACAACATGGACTAACCTGGAGGACATCATGCTAACTGAAATGAGCCAGTCTCATGAGAACAAATAGTGTCTGCTTTTACTTATATGAGGTAGCTAAAACAGTCAAACTAATAGAAACAGAGTAGAATTGTGATTGCCAGGGGCTGGGAGGAGTGGAAAATAGGGAGTTGTTTTTTAGTGGGTATAATGTTTCAGTTTTAAAAGATGAAGAAGTTCTAGATATCTGCTGTACAACATAGTGCCTATAGTTAACAGCACTGTTCTATGCACTTAAAAATGTGTGAAGAGGGTAAATCTCATGTTAAGTGTTCTTCACACACACACACACACACACACACACACACAGGACACACAAGGAAACTTGTTGAGATAATGGATGGATTTGTTACCTTGATTTTGGTGATAGTACCACGGGTGTATGCGTATGTCCAGGCTCACCATCAAATTGCACACATTAAATAAGTGCAGTTCTTTTATGTGTTAATTATAATTTAGTAAAGCTGTTATGTTTTTTAAAAAAGAGTCTTTTAAATAATTAAAATTTAGGATGGCTTGCTATCAAAAACTCTCTCTTTAGTTTTATTTGTACCCAAGGCGTTAAGTATATATAACTATATTTTTAACCTTTTTATATCTCACACACATAGATCAAATCCTGGTGTGGAAAATGATGTTGCATTACACAGAAAAACACCACAAGTACTTGCATCTGTGTAAAGCTGAGTTTTCATATGCTTTTGGTGCTTATTTTTGTTGTATAAAGTCTATTTCTTAGTTTAGTCACTTCTGTACATTGGTGGTGATGTAATTCTGGCTTTGAAGAGTTAGTTAGCTAAAATGATAATAATCTTCTAGCTATTAGTTCCTTCTTTCTTAAATCGAGAATGTCAGCCCACTTTGAGTATCTATTGAAAGTACTATTCTGAGTAAGAACCACTGATTGAAAGCCAACATATGGTAGAATTTAGGTAATGCTGTTAAGTAGAATAAGGTATTACTTGCATGCTGGAGAGAATGCTCATGGTTTGCAAGCTTGGTTAGCTGCTATTGAGATGCTGTGGAGAGTGTCCTATTTGTAGAAGATACTGGAAATGAACTTGTTATGTACAGATATGATATAGATACAGAGATACTTTGCCTTTTTCTGAATGATGGTATTTTTAATACATGGATATGCTTATTGCTTCTTTATTAGATTAACTCACTATATCATGAAATAGGAGCTTCTTATTCATTCATTTATTATCCATTTAGTGAATGCCCACAGGTATCAGGCTTCCCTAGACCTTCTAAATAGATATGAGCTCTATGAAGTCAGAGTACCCTCTGTATTGTTCACTGTTGTATGCACTGTGTCTAAAGCATCTGACATTTTATAAGTGATCAATAAATATTTATTGAATGACCGAAGAAGGGTAGATGCCACCAATGTGGGCCCTATACCTCACTAATTTAAATGGTATAATTCTGTAATGAAGTCCTAGTCTATAACTGAATTACTAATTTCTAAATTAATTATAATGAGCTTAATTCAAAGTCTAATACTATTTTCTTTTCTAGTCCAGAATGAGTAAGAAATTTAAACAGTGCTCACTTTCATTCCAATAGTCTTGGGCATAATAGTTTTTCCAGGCAATGGGCTAGAAAATATGAAACTTCTCTTAGAGAGTCTGTTCATATTGGACATTTGAGCATTTACAGGGAATTAGTTTTATCTTTTGAAACCTTCCTGTCATATTGTTGGTCCCAGTACCTGGAAATCTACTTTGAAATGGAAAAACAAACACATAATAATTAAAATTCCCAAATACTCTAAATATAATACTAAGAAACTAATCCAAACAAATTCAAATGCAAACAACACATTAGTAAAACTTACTTAAAACTAATCTAGAGTTCCTTTTCCAACTGTTCCTAGCCCACATTTGCTGTTTTGACCCTATAGGGAATTCATATTTTGTGTACCTCGAAAGGTACTTCTAGTCTGATGGTCTGCTTTCTAGTCTCTCTTCTTCTTTTCTCTTTTATTTCTCCCCCCATGCCCATGTCTCCTTAGATATTTCCAGTTTTCAGGAGTGGGAAGAGGCAACACATCATATGTTTAACTGTCCCTTGTGCACACGAGTTTCCCTTCCAACTGTAGAAGTTTCTGCAGTTAACATCCCCATTGACTGGAATCCCTAGTAGGAGTTATTATTCTATGTGCATTCGGGGGATGCAATCTCAGATGTCTACAGATAATGTCATAGATGGATATTGCTGGGTGAAGGTGAGCTACCACATCTGTTTGAGGTTTGTCAATTTTTATTTTAAATAATTTACAGCTAATGTACATTCTGAGAAAAAAATGGATCTGTTAAGTGCTTATTTAATCCCTTCACAATAGCCCATTAGCCCATGTGGAAGATACTAGCACTTTTCAATCTTCAGGTGAGGGACAGAGGCACAGAAAAGTCACATAGTAACTCAGAGTCACATAGCCAGCAAGTGAAGGGCCAGGATGTTGCGCCCCAGAGATGACATCTGTAACCATATCCCACTGTTTTCCTGAGCAGACATTTGGTTCTGTCATGAGCTGTGGCTGTGCTAGGAAGCCTAGTATGTATGAACACTGACGCTGGGAGCCTATCTCAGCCCAATCTGCCTCCAGAGCATTAGTATCTATCCGAGAGTCCCGTGGAGATGGGCAGGGCAGGAGAGGAGCTCTCTGTGCCATTCATTTTCATAGTGGATTATCCATATTGCTGCTCTTCATGGGACACAGAGGGGAGCAGCATTTGGCTCATGCTTCTTTTGTAGCAGCGGCTTCATTCCCTCATCTTGTTGCTTTGATAAGAGGAAAAAGCATAAAATGTGTGTGTATATGTGTGTGTGTGTGTGTGTGTGTGAGAGAGAGAGAGAGAGAGAGAGAGAGAGAGAGAGAGAGAGAGAGAGAGAGAGGGAGAGGGAGAGGGAGAGATGGAGAGAGAGACAAGGAAGAGAAGAGAAACAGATTTAAGCCTAATTTTGCTCTTTTTAAATCCATGTTGTTAAAGATAACACTTGTTCTTTAATGTGTGAGATAAATCTCTTTCACAAAATGCACTTTAAGCTGATAAACATACACACTTTCATCATGTGATGCACTTTTCTGCTAAGTCCCAATTGTACACCACCTAAGGAAGTGAAAATACTGTTACAAGAGGCGTGATTACACTTATTTGAACTTTAGAACAAATTTAACTCAACTATCAACAAAGGACCAATTACAGTAAGCCAAAATTGTTATTTTACTTATGCTTCCAGAAAGATGGAAGAAATGATGCTAAGGGTAATTAGAGTGGAGAGTTATGATATTGTGATTTGTAATAAGAAATATATATTTGGTCTTTGTCCCTGTTTCTGGCATAGTGCTCTTGAAACCCTTGGGATTTCTAAAGTGATGAGTGTGATTAAGGTGTTTTCTGTTAACAAAATGACTTTGGAAAAAAAACCTTAGTTAACCTAGGGACAGGGTGGTTGCCAGGAAAACCAAAGGTAACGAACTGGGGAGGGAGGCAGTCTTATGGAACTAGACCCTTAACATGTGGATTCTGATGCTATATCTTTGTAGATAATGCCAGAAGGAGTTGCATTGTAGGACAGTTGCGGTCCAGAGAATTGCTTGGAGATGAGGAACTCTCCCCACTCTCAAATTGGAGTTGGGAACTGGAGCTTAAGAGTTTATGTGTTAATATTGTATTTAAGAAAAGAAAAACTTATTTGGTTTTCTCATTGCTATTATCTGAAGGTGTTTTCCTAAGAAATAATAATTGACTAGCTATATCACATTTTTATTGGAACAAAAACAGTCTGTTATAGACAATTTCTTAATGGTCAATCAAAAATGTTGACCAATCACTTTTTACCAACAGTTTAGTTATTCTCTTTAACAACTGATAAAAAGTTATTGTTGATTTGTTTATGTACTGAAACCAAAGTCTGTCATGCAGATCTAACAATTTATACAATCAGAGACTTGACCTGATTTACTTAGATTTTGACCAAAATTACGTAACAACTTGAGATGCTGGTAGTAATCATGTTGTTTAAAGAAGAATCCCATTTAATATTCTATATATAGCTTTGTAAGTAGTTTTAGAGCCGGTGGAAATGGGGGCCTTGTGGTATCACGAGGAAAGCGTTTTCAGGGACCCACATGGAAGGATAAGGTCTGGTGGTAAGATTTATTTGGGTGGAAATAGAAAGTTGCCCCCAGGACCCCAATATCTCATTGCCCTTTGTCCTCACTGTGGAAAAAATTCCTTGTCTTCATCAAGCACAGAAGGAAGGCCAGTGTCCAGAAGCTGTGTGCCATGCCTAATCCAGTTCAATGTAGTTTAGTCCACATCTGTCCCCATCCATGAGTGTAGTCTGTTCCCTGCTACACTCTGGCTGGTGCTGCATTGCTGTACCCGGGCTTGCACTTGGAGTTTGTGTGGCTGCCAGGCTGTGTGGCTGCTATGGAGAGAGAATGGAGAAACAAATGGGGTGAGCTTGTGTTACTGAGCGGGGGGAATCACTTTTTATTAAGCTTGTGTTATATTATCTTGCGCTTGGGAAGGGCCAGGCACTTTTTCAAAGTAACTATTCAATTTCCCAACCTTTCATGGGCTGGCATTGGGTTCTCTCTGCAACCAATGCGTCTCCTAGATCTTCTGGGGTCCTGTGTCCCTCGTCCATTCTGATCTTTCTCCCAGGCTAGACCGATAGGTCTTTATGGCCATCTGGGCTCCTGTTGCACATGCCTCAAAATAGAAGCACTTCCCCCTACACCATCTAGGCTTCTACTTTGTTATTCTACCCCTTCCCCCCTTCCCCCCTTCCTCCCTTCCCCCCTTCCCAGTAATCTGTAGGAAAGGAACTGGGGAGTGTGTGAAGCTGTGGTTTCCTAGTGGAGCAAGCAGGCTTATTATCCAATTCAGCTCCCTAGCTTGTTATACTTCATAATGTCTGATTCCCTTTGCTCCCTTCCTTTATTTATGTCTAGCTACCTGTGCTAACAATTTCATTCTAATTATTTAATCTTTGATTTTTTACCACAGTTGGAGCTTGGTGCTTGGACATTGTTTCTTGTTTTATCTTTTTCCTTGGACATTATTAATATAAATTTTGTCCTTAAAAATAAGCAACAACTACAAACATGATTCTTTATCTGTTCGGATTGCTTTAACAAAACTCTAAATACCGGGAAGTTTTAGGACCCTATTTCTTTTCTCTGAGCTAGCTACAATTCCAGTTTTGTACTATTTTTATACATTGCCTTTCTCTATCCAATAAGTCCTCTTTGAAGAGGGGTTTTGCAATTAAACAATAAAGTGTTATTAATTATTTGACTTACATTGTCAATTTAGAGATACATCTTCATTTATCTATAAATCTTAATTTGTATATATGGTGAGTCTCCCATCAAATCAGATCTCCATTCAGTGAAGAATATGTTGCCCTTGCCTCGGGGACTGCTCTATAGCTCCTTGAGGGGTTGCCTGGCTACAGAGAGCTGCCTTGCCCAATGTCTCTGCACCCGCCCCCCTCCCCCCCAGGAATGCCCACATCCAATGACTGATAGATGTGGAGGTATAATGGTTCACCTTCCTGACCTAATTTGGGGACAACTCTGGAGGCCATCCTAGCCTCAGAGTTCCCCATGGCCTTGGCTGTTTTTCTTTGGGCCACAGGCAGCTGGACATCTCTGCCCAATTCTGCTTCGTTCCTCAGCATTCCATAGAGTAGAGGCCAAGGGTAAATATACATTTCAAACTCCTTTTAAGGGTCTGCTCCTGGGGAGCCCAACTAGCAAGCATATTGTCTCAGTTTTTAAATTGTAGCCGATTAATAGTCTATAAGCAAATGTTTAAATGAGATAGGACATGTGGCTATTTCTACAACTTTACTTCTTAATAGTTGGCACCATTAATAGTTTAATAGTGTTTGCCATTCTTTTAAAGAGTGAATTCTACCTTTTCAACCCAGATCTTTGAAATACTTATGGACTTCCTTTGAAAGGGGACTTGGATCTTTTGGGTAGAAAGTTGGGGGGCTGGGGAAGAGAGTGTAACTAACTTTAATATTCTCTCACATTTAGATTGCCTGTCTCACATTGTGATGGTCAATAATAAGTGGACAGTGAAATTTAGTTATTTACAAACACAAATCTATAATATAGTCATTACAGACAATGGGCAAGCATCACTTCTCAGGATTTAAGGTTTTTTATCAAAAACTATTATACAAAGAATGGTGAGGGTTTAAGAATATGATCTATTGACAAACACATGTTTTAGGTCTAAATATCAACTATCTCCCATCTCAGGTCTGGTGATGATGCTTATCTGGTCATGGTTATTGATAATAGTAATAATAATGTACCGCATTTATATAGAACTTTATCACTTTCCCCTTTTAATTTTATTCTCTTGACATTCTGGGTCATAGTTATTATGAACCTGTCACAGAGGCAAAGAAACTGAGACATCAGAGACTTTGATCAAGGTCACACAAGACCCACCTTTAAGTCTTCTGGTGCCCGGGCTGTTTTCTTTCTCATTCCAGCATCTTTCTGCACTAGCAAACCAACACATCGACATGATCCTTTCATCTCTCAGACAAGAGACATTGGGCTACTTGCCCATGAGTCTCAGCTTTCTAAAGAGATAAAAATTATGAATAGAATTGTTTACAAATTTGCTCTTGTATCATTAAAAGCAAATTATTGTGCAACTTTAAAGATGAATAAACTAAAGCTAAGGTGACATTCTAATTCATAGAACCCCATTAAAAGCTATTTTGGGAGATAGAGCTCATTTCTTTGGCAACTTCTTCTACATTACCTGATGCAATTTTTTTATGCTACTTATTTTTAAATATATACTTATATGCATTTTTTTCCCTACTTGGCTGAGAGGAGTTTGAAGGCAGGATTGTCTCATATCTATTTCTCTATTTCAGCAATATGTATTACAGGTCTTTCATTTATTAATTAACAAATATTTGTTGAAGTCTTTGTGTACCCAGCAGTGATAGGTGTTGGGGGGTGGTGTTAAAAGTGAAAGACTAGGTTCATTAATCATGGAGCTTATAGACTAGGGTGAAAACAAATAACAAAATTTTTAAAAATACAATTCTTGTGGTTGCTGCAGTGCAAATGTGAAAGGGAAGACTGGAGAATCCAGGAAAGTCTTCCTGAGGACAGATATTTACATGGGGCAATTGGAAAGGTGTTTCTTTTTTTAATAGGAAGCTTTATTTTTAATTTTTGACATTATAGTTTTAACAAACTTAATTAAGGTATATTTATTTTGTTTATTTTACTGAGAATAGACTGGTTACATATATACTGAAGAAGATTAAGTCAGTCCTATAATCTGCATGAGATCTAAGTATTTTAATTAAGTTCTTAATACTCAGTAGAATTACTGTATTTATATAACTATCAATTACATGTGTTAGAGGTGACCTGCTGGTTTTTTTAAAGGGTCTTTAAATTTGCTTTATCTTATTTATCAATTTCTTGTATCCACTAAACCATTAAGCAACAGGTATAGTTATTTATCAATGGGCAAGATGACAGAAAAGTCTAGACTTGGAGTCAAACAGATCTGGCTTTGAACCTGGGTTCCAACTTCTTGCTAGCTGTTGAGATCCGTGTTTCTCAGTTTCCACATCAGAAATGTGGAACCTTAGAGTTCTGCCTTTAGGAGCAGTAAGGTATCATAGAGTGAATGAGACCAGGAAGGAGCCATCTCACCTGTTGTAAAGCGTACCTAAGCTTACAGAGTTAAGTTGAACAAATGGTCTTTTAATTATCATCATAAAATCAAATCAAAAGGAAATAACTTTCCATAGGCAATGAAATCAGGAAATTCTAAAAAGCAGTCAGTTATAAATTCCTCCATACAACATTCTTTTCCTAAATGCTAAACTTCAAAAATTATTTCCTGCAGAACTAAGCACACCTGCAGAATAGGAAAGGCAGTGTCCCTGGAACTGTACACAGCCAGTACTCTTTCAGAGTGAGGTATGGAAAAATAGACGCAGTAGACGTGGTCTTTGATGGAGGGCAATTTCCCTTCCTCCCGCCCACCCCAGGAATCTAAATCAAGTCAGAGAATCTGTTAAAAAATAGATAATGAGTATCGTAAGGAAATATATTTTTGGTTAAGCCTGAATATTTGACTAAATCTCACTTTTTAAAATTAAACCCTAACAGTATATAATGACTTCTTATGAAGTCATAGGACTGTTTTGGCCAATGGCATTAATTATTACTGTATTTTAATATTTTTACACTGTTATCTCTTGTCATTAGATAATTTTACATTTTTATTTGGCTTTTTAATGTGCACATCTTGTCATTTAATTATAAGGTTGCTGAGGACAGGCAATCTTTGAATGTCTGTAGCTCCTGAAACGTAGTAGAAAATGAGTGCTTATGAATGGATTAACTGTCTGGCTTTGTGACAGATATGAAGATAGAAAGTGTGAATGAGTTTCAGGGTTAGGAAGAGAATCCTAATCTTCTAACTCTAATCACTTGAGAAGCAATGCAGTCCATGATTTAATAAAATATCCCTAAGGCACCAAACAGCCAAGGGCCATGTGGAGTAGTTTCCCACAAGTATTTGTTCAGCCCAAGTCAATTAATTGTGTAATTCCGCTTTCCTGAAAATACAAATGGGCCAGGCTGACAAATATGAGGTGAGGCAGAGGAATAAAAAAATATGAAGTGGATTTAGACGATGTAGAAACCCAAGTTAACTCACAAAAATATTCAATAGCTCCTGAATGAATGAATAAATCAATGAATCCAGACTAAAGTCCATGCCTGGATTATTTGTTTGCCTTATATGAAATAGTCATAATAAAAAAGTTTTCCAGCCTTCAATTCTTCTGGCTATGAAGTTAGCAGTAATCTCAGAATGATACTTAAGATATGGCAAGTCTTTAATGAGATGCTTAAGTAATCACAGCCATTTAATTAAAAGGGCAGTCATACATTAAAAAAGCTATTGTTCCCTAGTGGGTGTTATGGTTTTGATCTTACATTTCTATGGTTACCTAATGCCTCCAGTCACCACAGTTTTTTTTGTCTGTTTGTTTGTTTGATTTTTAAAGACATTATACATAGTTTTCAATTTACTGCTAGAATTTGTCCCAAAAGATTCTTCCTCAGACTATGTGATCACTCCTTTCCAAGTCTCATTCACTAGCCCTCTCTCCGAAGTTAGTGGGTTTTCCTAGTTCCATCATTCCCCATTTCTTACTGTTGACTTAAATATTCCCTTAGAGTGATCTCTTCACTCCCAACACTTTCACTATCTACTGTGTCAGCATCTGACAAATTATAATTACATTTCCCTTCTCTCTCCTTAACTCCAGACCCACTTTTTCAGTTTGATGTTTCATGGGTACTTCAAAGACACCCTGTCCTGAATCAAAACCATGCTTTTCTCCTTCACATACCTGCTCGCTCTCCTATTTTTCCTGCTTGTTTAATGGTGACATCACATAAAGTGGTCACAAAGGACAAAACCGTAAAGTCATGCTTAGTGATTTCTCACTACCTCCTACTTAGATCGAATCAGTACGACGTAAATATATACAATTTTTATTTGACAGCTCCATCTGCTCCTCTTCAGCATAGGTAGCACTGTGTTTTCCCCTTGCCTAACCCTGTAACCTCCCGACTGGGCTCATTGCCTCGTGTTCTTTCCACTCCAGGTGTCCTTCTACATCAGCAATCCTCGACTATTTTTCTTTCGTAAAATGCATTGATGTGACATATTCTTGTGGGCTACTAAAACCTTTAGTGAGAAACTTAAACATTTTAATTATTCTTAATCTTCCACAGGCTCTGCAGCGCAATACATGATCTGGCCTATGTCTACCTCCCATCTTTGTCTCCTCCTTCTCTCCCCATCATTCGTTATCTCCACTGGCTCTTTCATGCCCTAACCCATGTTCTTTACCCTCACTCTCTCTTTTTTTCTGACCTCAACTCAGTGATACCACTTCAAGGAGTCTTTTCCTGAGCACTGCTCAATCTAAATTAAATTCCCGTGCTCTGCCTTGGATGGGTGGCTCAGTTGGTTGGAGCATCATCCTATACACCAAAAGGTTGTCGGTTAGGTCCTTGGTCAGGGCACATACCTAGGTTGCAGGTTTAATCAGTGTTGGGGTGTGTACAGGAGGCAACTGACAGATGTTTCTCTCTCACATGTCTCTCTCTGTCTCTGTCTCTCTCTTTCTTTCTCTGCCCCCTTTCTTTCTGCAAAATCAATAAACATATCCTTAAGTGAGGATTAAAAAATCCCATTGCTATTCCTCAAAGGATTTGTCATAATTTATAATTATATACCTTTTCTTTCTTTCTTTCTTTCTTTTTTTTTTTTTTTGCATTAAGCCTGGCTCATGCATGTTTCTAAGCTCTGTGAAGGCAGAGACCATCTCTGTTTTATTATTCACCATTGCATCCCATGGTCCCCACACAGACAAGTGGGCACCCAATACATAGTTACTGAATGAATTAATTAATTATCAGTAGGCCAGCTAACTGTAGGCTCCATCTATGGATTATGGGCAGTTTCCACCCCTGAAGAGCATATTGTAAGGTTAGTAAGATTATTGCTATTGCAGAGATAATTTGGACTGTGCTCTCACTTAAAGAAAAATAAGCCTTCAGTACTCTACAACTGTGAATCATGCATTGTTTCCACACATGTTAAGCCTGATCACAATACACTGGATACCCATTGTCTGACTGTGAGACATTTCTTCTTTGTTTGGTTACCTGAGATTTTCCCCTAAAGCATAAAGTCCATTCTGTAGTTTTCCTGCTTATGAACTTTTGGTGGGTTACTGCCGTTTTCGAGATAAAGTCCTAATTATTTGGCATGTCTAGCAAAGTCATTCTCAAGCTAGATCTGACCATTCTTTCCAACTTCAAACTCCAGCCAATCTCTACCATTGGCCATGATCAAACAAGGTTCTTTCATACCTTGGCCTGTTTCAGAAACGTTCCGCTTTTGTCCCCATATGGGTGAGTATTGCTCTTTAAAATCCAACTCTCTCAAGCATTTTACCTATGCCTTCTTATGTGCCCTCATTGTATGATACATTCTCTTCTAAAATTTGTTATATAGTCCACAATAATTTATTGGAATGTCTGTCTCACAAACTGGATGGTAATTCCTGGATTAGACTGTGTATTCTCAGTGTCTAGCCTAATGCCAGCATACAACGGTACCAGTAACTTCTGGGTAACTGAATGCATTTCTAATTGTTTGAGAGTAAAAATGCCTACTGAAGCAATGGTATAAATGGTGACTTAATACCCAACTGACTGAAAAAGTCTGTTTAAATCATAATCGAACTGAAACATATTGCTAACACGCTTTTTTTCTAGCATTAGCATGTGCTGTATCTCTGCTCTACTGCAACCAAGAAACCTCTTTCTTCTTCTGTCCCCACCCAGTGGAAGAGATCTATTCTAAACTTTTCTCTTTGGTTTCTTTTTACCCTAGAAGGAAAGGCCAAAAGAAGATTTTTTTTCCTGTTGTACTAGTGGGATGGGATGTGTGCCATTTTGATTTTCATGGTTGAGACATTTCAGCTGAGGATTTGCCTGTGTCTCAAACAGTCTGGAAGACCACTTGTGTGATAACATGTCTTTATGCTAACGCACAAAAATCTGGCTAAAATTACTATGAGCTATAAGATGAAATTAACTTTAAAGGAGCTCTCCTAATAAATAAAAGTAGCTAAAGGACTTTCCTATTGGTGGTCTTATGCATCAGAAAGACTTACTCGTGCTTTTTACTAATCCAGGCGATTGTCCTTCAACTTCTGTTAAATGAATCAAAACAGCCCTTGACCCCGAAACTTCCTTGACTCCTTAACTCTTGTTACACTTTTTTGTTCACTCTGGTTTTCTTATAGATGTCCACAAAGATAATGTGTAAACTTGGGGAAAAAATACTCCTGATCTGATGTATGATTAAGTAATTGATGTAATTTATTTGATACACACACTATAATGCAGACAAACATAATTGCTCTTAATAGGTGAGAATAGCAGATGTTTTGAGAAACAATATTCTGTACCAAATCATGTCTTTTTGTAAGGTAGCTAACCTCATTAACTTTGTTAATTAAATAAATGCCCTTTCTGAATCGCTTTCTTCTTTTTCCAAAAAATAGGTGGTGTTTGCATTGCCCAATCACAGAAAATTCCACGTGAACCAAGACCTGGAGAATTTGAAAAAATTATCAAACGCCTGCTAGAAACACCCAACGCTCGGGCAGTGATTATGTTTGCCAATGAAGATGACATCAGGTGCCGATTGCTCCTCTTCCTTATGTAGGATCAGATTTGTGGCCCACATCCTTTTTTATGACATATTTCATATTCAATATAAAATCTTGTGAGATTTCACAGGAATCGCAACATTCTTATGCAACTGCAGATTATTGCCTTCTGGTGCCCAGAGACACAACAGTTTTCTGGTGTCTAGTCTGAAATGTCTATAGAGTAAAACCCGGGGACTGAGAGAAGTGAGACAAGTAAGGATGATGGAATAAAGTGAATGAGGTTAAGAATAAAGCTAATTAACAGCTGCCGGAGTTAAAGTCGCCAGTGTATTTCCTTTAGGAGATAAGCCCCGGCATTTAGAATGATAGACTGATTGCTGAATGGTGACCTACTGAGTGTGTATAACTTGATACAGCTGTCTTGTAACATTCATAAGTATAGTGCTTCTTGATCAATGTGGTATGTTTTATTTATTTTTATTCCTATAGGAGGATATTGGAAGCAGCGAAAAAGTTAAACCAAAGTGGGCATTTTCTCTGGATTGGCTCAGATAGTTGGGGATCCAAAATAGCACCTGTTTATCAGCAGGAAGAAATTGCTGAAGGGGCTGTGACGATTTTGCCCAAAAGAACATCAATCGATGGTAAGGATGCACCAAAGAGAATTTGTTCTCATTCCAATTAAATCAAAACTCAAAGGCAAGACCAGAATATCAACATATAATGAAACACACCCATTATTGATGACTCTGGATAGAATTTTCAGTTCTGATGGCAGAATCACCAAGACAGTAACTACTTAACCTAGCATATTTCTTTTTCACTAGAGGAGTACCTATTGAATATTTTTTTTAAGAAAGGCAATTATAGTTGGCCTTAGTTCTATGATGTTAGCGACTTCCATGATATTGCCCTCTAAGTTCTCATATTTCCATGGGCATATATGATGGTTACGGCACTGTTGGAGAGAGAGTGTTTGCTTCACAGAAAATGAAGAGATGATGCGAGGCTGACCCTATGGGTAGAGTAAACACTACAGCAAAGATGTGAAGCGCCCTTGAAAGGCAGTCTGTCTCCCAAATGTCTTTGCCAATGGTCTAGATAGTGGTAGAAATTCCCACCTTTCTCATTATCCTTTTGAGTGAGGCATTATTTCCAGGTGGGCTCCCTTCAATGATGTCATTAAGTTAGCAGGCTGACACTTTAGCCTGTTACCTATGACTCCAGAAGATTACATTAGTACTGATTAGTTAATTGAACTAGCTAAAAGTGGAACGTATAGGACTGATAAATTTTGAGGTGGGTAGAAGTATAGAAGTCTGGAACATTACCCCCAGCTGGGGTTGGGGGAGCACAGAGAGAGAGAGAGAGAGAAGGAGGGAGGGAGGGAGGGGGAGAGAGAGAGAGAGAGAAGGAGAAGGAGAAGAAGGAGAAAAGGAAGGAAGGAAGGAAGAAAGAGAGAAAGAGAGAGAGAAAGAGAGAAAGAAAGAAAAAGAATATGAGAATGAAAAAAGTCCAAGTTGGTTCTGAGTATTTAGCATGAGGTCAGGGGATTGCTGGTCGCTGCTGCTGGGAGACGTAGAGGAGGTGGAGAGGCTGAGATAACACCAACAGCAGGCTTTCCTGTTACGCTCATCCCTAGAGCCAGGTGCCTGAATGGTGAATGGTTAGGGTGGAAATATTGTCCACTGATTCCTCTTGGCTTTTGCCATAAGGGAAGCTTTTGGTTCTCCCCCATTTATTAACACATTTTGGGGTTTTTGAATGCAATGATCATAATATAACATAATATCTATTTAAGATCTCTGATAGTAGTTGCTTTTGATTATGAAAGAATATTAAAATCATGCTTTTCTTCTTTAAAATAGGATTTGATCGATACTTTAGAAGCCGAACTCTTGCCAATAATCGAAGAAACGTGTGGTTTGCAGAATTTTGGGAGGAGAATTTCGGATGCAAGTTAGGATCACATGGAAAAAGGAACAGTCATATAAAGAAATGCACAGGTAGCCACTTAAATGTTTTCCTTGGTGCATTTGTTTTTTCATTACCTGAGAAATGCGGCTTTTCTATATGGATAACGATAAGGGTATTTTCTGTTTCCTCTAGTCTCTTGGTATAGTTTCTGAGCAGGGCTGAGCATACACTCATCATTCAACAAGCTTATTGGTTCTCACAGTTAACTAAGTATTTATTGGACATGGGCCATGTGCTGGGATATTTTAGTCCTATTTAAAAAATCATTTATTGAGTTTCTACTTTGGACAAAGCTACATTGGGATTGGTGAGATACGGACAAATAAGCAAGACATGATGTTGTTCTCCAGGAGCTTAAAATGTAGTAAAGATGATGAATCATAATAATTTGCTATAAGATATCATTTTTTAAAAACTATTTTAATCCATGCCCTGTATAATACTATTGGCTCCAATATCCTGCATAGCACTAGGAGCTATAATTTTTAGTGATTTGTTTTATATATCTTGTGCTTAAAAATAATAGTGATATTAAATATTCATATTTTAAGTATAGGAATTAAACATTTTAATTGAACATATTATAATTACATGCATAGAAATATATATGGAATATTAAAAATTACTTAGAGCTAAGTATTAAATTAAACAAGGTCAATATAAATTTTTAAAAATCCATTTTACAGACATATTAGATCATATAAGAAACTGCCACACAGAAAAGGAAATTTAAAGGCCACTGTTTATAGCATGATCAAGAAAACAATGAAACATTAGACAGGTGATGTTAACAAAGATACGTAAGTCCTCTGCTGGGGGGTCCAACCTGTGCCCTGCGTCCCACATGCAGCCCAGGACGGCTGTGAATGTGGTCCAACACAAAATCGTACGTTTACTTAAAGCATTATGAGATTTTTTTTGTGATTATGTATTGCAAAGTATTTAATGTGTGCTCCAAGACAACTCTTCTTTTTCCAGTGTGGCCCAGAGATGCCAAAAGGTTGGACACCCTCTACACTGAATACTACAGAACTTGAAGTAACGTTTTACAACCACACATCCCTCCCTCACTCCCATATCTTGATATATCTTCCATTCCTTGTATTCACTCCTTTTGGAAAGAGCTGTTCAAATAAAAGATGTGCTATGAGAAATGCTGGAGTGGACATATAAGCAGAGCGAGGGTGAGGCTGTGGAGTGATATGCCTTCAGGCTCCCTGTGTGCTGGGCACTGTTCTG